>JANGZZ010000266.1:0-35395 GCA_026225955.1 Clarireedia paspali | reverse complement strand
CTTCGTAGAAGACCATCAACTGTGATGAGGCTGAAATGTGCAGAATGCATAATGAATTCACTACCTGAGTACGTGGCACTATTCTCAGTAAAAGAAAGCTTCACAATGTCACTTCGTAGAAGACCATCAACTGTGATGAGGCTGAAATGTGCAGAATGCATAATGACTGTATTACCTGAGTACGTGGCACTATTTTCAATAAATAAGGCTTCACTGTAAAGCTTCCCTGTTAGAAGACCCTTAATTGCGCCTAAATATCCCCACTGTTAGGTACAAATATACTTATTTTGTCTCACTTTGTGCAGAGTTGTCGAGAAGTGCGATAATGGGGTGCATATCAGCTACTGCCACATACTTTTGCCGACCTCGCTTTTCTACATGGAAGGTACACGGTCCTGTTCGATAAGACTACGCACTCCCTGTGGACCAACCAGCTCCTGACCGCATATTTCATCTGGACTTCTTGGGCGCATGCATTGATAAGATGATAGGGGAACGCTTAGACCACTACTTTAATATTCACTCATCTCCTTATCATCTCCTTCCACCACTTACATCAACCCACCTACGCTGCGAAGCAAACCAGTGGGTGGGTGGGTACCTTTTCAGAATTTGGGTTTAGAAAATAAAAATTAGATTGTTAGAATCACACAAACTATCTCTACAGCTCTCATATACCAAGTTTATCTTACTATAAATACTTAATAATTTATAAGCAGGCAGTACAGAGAAGGCGATGGAGAGATATTGTCTAAACTCACCAAGCTCGGGTTGATCTAATCCTGATTTAGTATAGTATATTGTATAATCTCGCGTTTTCGAGGGAAAATATAAGGGAAGATAAGGATAGACAATATAGTCAACTATAAAGTAGGCTGCGCAATAGACTTTCCTGCGTCGCCTAATGCAGAACACCTGTAAATGTAACAAGGGCGAATCAGGACTTGCATGCATAAATCGCGTGCATATTAGCTGTCAATTTACTCCCCCCTCCTTTAGGCAAAAATCTTTGCTCAGGAGCTGGGGAGAGAGGGGAGGGGAGGGGAGGGGAGGGGAGAGATGGTACAAATGTAAGATAATATAATGTATAATAGAAATATGTCCATCCTTTACTACTCTTACATCGCTTTGTGGTGTTTCTTTCCAGTGTTAAATATCTTATCTTACAGGTTGAATCATTAGCAATTCCTATTGTTCCGCTCGGTTTACGATTATCACAAAACTTGCATTGAAATTAACTTACATTCAATCACTTCTTATATTGGTTCCTCTAGTAAATATGGATTTCATTACCGAAGCAACAGTTGTTATCGGTGTATTATCTTCAGTGATTTCAATCATCGCTACTACCTATGAGCTCTACCGCACTATTGAAGATGAGAAGGGGCTTTCAAAAATTGTCAAGAAGTCGGCTTTAAAACTCCCCATCATCTTATATCACCTCAACGAGGCACAAAAATATATCGGCAATATAACAAATGAAGCTACTAAAGATGCTTTCTTGTCTTTTTTCAAAGATTGCGAATCTGAAGCGTATCAACTACAGAAGTTATTTACGAAGATCTTGCCAGATAAAAAGAGCTCAAAGCTAGACCGCTATGGGAAAGCCGTTCGAATGATTGCACAGGGTAGTCATATACAGAGTTTGACGAAGGAGATTATGGATAATATACAACTTATGGCAACGAAGTTCCCAGATGTAACACCACAAGAAACGAAAGAGGCCTTGGGAAAAGCTATCGAGGATATATCTAACATGGAGAAACCCTTTTTACCTGACTTTTTCCAAGAAGATGAACACTCTGGTACGCTTCTAAATTATATTGATTGGCTTCGAGAACTTGTGTATTTATCGAATATAGCAATTTATCAATTCATGAAATCTTCTGAAGATAGTAAAAAGCTTCTTCATATGATTCCATTTCCACGCAATCGAGATTTCGTGAATCGCAAAGCGATCTTTACAGAGTTGGAAAATAATTTATCATCCAACCATCACAAAGCAGCGTTATGGGGACTTGGGGGATCTGGGTAAGAATTTTCACACTATATCCTTATATTATATAACTAACAAATATAGAAAAACGCAAATTGCTCTTGAATTTGCTTATCAACAACTTGAGAATCGTATATATTCGATATTTTGGGTTCACGCAGACAGCTACGAAAGTCTTTTAAAGGATTACAAAGAAATTGCTAACTTAATTCAACCCTCAAATCAGCTTAAGGATAAAGAGTTGATAGATGTTGTACGCAGTTGGATTGGACTACAGCCAAATTGGTTACTTATTATTGACAACGCAGACACTTTGGAATACCACTCTCAGAACTCAAGTACTCAGGACTCCAGCAATCTACTTGATTTCATTCCTGAAGGACCAACTGGAAAGACTCTATGGATAACCCGTGATGGATTTATTGCAAAAGCGCTTGTTGATTCAAAGAGAGCGATAAATGTTTATAACATACAGACAGAAGAGGCCAAGAAGCTATTAGCAAGTTCGATAAAAAGTTGCGATATTACTAAGGAAGATCCGATAACTGTGGAAATTTTGCTTGATCGTTTAGATCGGCTGCCACTTGCGATTTCTCAGGCAGCAGCATATATACAAACAACATCGATCTCGGTAGCAGAGTACGTACGAAAGCTTGAGAATATCAACGAGCGCTGGAAACTGCTTGAGAAATCACACTATAACTACTATCAGCGATTTGAAGCTACAAAAAGCGTATTACATACTTGGCAAGTCTCTATAGACTCTATCCTTCAGGAGAACCCGTGTGCGTATAAGATCCTTCATACAATCGCTTACTTCAACAATCAAAATATCTTATTCGAGTTGATCAAAGACGCTGCGAGATTCGAGGATTATAACCAGGAAAGAGAGGCCGGCGAAAAGTGTGGGAAAATCAGGGGCAAAGAAGATGTCGATGATGTGCTTGAAGCCGTGAATAGGCTGCGACATAAAACCCATGGGTGGGTGGGTACCCAGTGGGTGGGTTGACCCATGGGTAGGTTAGATATACTGATAGGTAACCCACTAGGTAGGTTATTATATGATATAACCCACCTATTACCCAATGGGTACCTATATATAAATATATATAATATATATAATATATATAAATATATATAATATATATAATATATATAAATATATATAATCTATATAATAAAGATAAATATATATAATATATAAATACTAATTTCTATAGCTTTATAAATACTAATATTAATAATAAAATAATTTATACTAATCTTTATACTAATTATTACTTTATTATATAACTTATAAGTATAATCTTTAAAATACTTCTATTTAATATAATCTTCTAACTATTTAATAAATTATTAATAATTACTAATATATTTAAATCTTTTAAAAGAGACTTTAGAATAAAACTTTTATTTTCTCTAACTAATTATAATTAAATACTATTATAAAACTATATTAGTTATATAGATTTTATTATAGATTTATATATATAAAGAACCTTTTTAAAAGGATTATTAAATCTTTATTTTACTAAATATCTAGACTTTTCAAAATTATAAGATCTTTAATAACTTTTAAAATAAAAAAGAAGTTTAGAATCTAATAATTATTATTATTATAAGTTAAATAAAGAAGATAAATTAAAGGTTAAAGATCTTTATTAATATTAAGAAGATAAAAAAAGTAAATTAAAAATAGAAAATCTTTATTATTATAAATAAAGTAAAAAAGATAAATTAAAAGTAAAAGGTTTTTATTATTATAAATAAAATAAAAAAAGTAAATTAGATAATAAAGATCTTTATTATTATAAAGTAAATAATAATATTAAAAAATTCTATATTTCTAAATATTCTCTTTTATATTAAAGTTACTATTTAGTTTATCTTTAGTTATTTACTTATATTTATTATTTAGTTAAAGAAAAACTTTAATTAAAAATTATTAATTATTAGTTTCGAAATCAATTAATTTATTTAGGAATTTAAATAGTTATATTTAATTCTTTATTATTTATATAATAATCTTAATTCTAACTATTATATTTTAATTTCACAATATTAATTTTAGACTTTTTTATTATAAGTTTATAATTAATCTTTTTCTTAGTTATATTATTAATATTTATTATTTATATAAAAGTATTTTATAATCGATTAAAATAAACTTTCTAATTCTAAAAATAGTAAACTAGAATCAAAGAGTAAATAGTTTTTAAATTAAGTTAATTATATTAATAATAATAAATATTATAAATAAAGTTAAAAATATATTCTACTTTTATATTAATTAATAAGATATTAAGAATATCTTTTATTATATATATAAAACTAGAAAGTTTTAACTTTAATAATTTTTAAATTATAAAAATAACTTTAAAATTAGATTCTAGAAAATTGAAAAATTAATTTTTAATTAGTATAAAGATTAGTATAAAGTTAAACTTATATAATTTAAATTATTTTATAACTTTATTATTTAATTAATTTTATATAATTAGATCTAAAGATAATTAAGTATTATTATATATAAATTAATTATAATCTAATATCTTAGTAATTAAATTTATATTTATATTTTATATAATATATAAATATTCTATATTATTAGATTTCTATTAATAAGATTATTAAAAAAGTTCTTAAAACTACTTTTTAAATTCTATTTTTTAATCTCTTAATTATATATCTAATTAAGAATATATTAGATTAAAATAATTATTTTTATAATTAGAATTAAGAAAAGTATTAATTATATAAATATTTTCTAGATTAATATATATCTTATTATAATAAGAATCTAATTTAATTATAATTATATTTAATCTATTAATTAAAGATTAGATCTAAAAGAATTATTTAACTTTTATATTAAAATATCTTTAAAACTTTATAATATATTCAAAGAGTTTATTATAAATTTATAATTTATAAAATAATATTATACTTTAAGTTTTTCTAATTATTATTATAAAGAAGTTGAAAGAATAAATAATATTAATTAAATATTCTATTTATCTTTATTCTAGAATATTAATAGTAAAAACTTATATATTAGAATATAATTTATAGAATTGTTCGATTGATTTTTGAAGATATATAACTTGAATCAATATTATATATATAGAATCTTAATATATAATTATATCTATTATTAATATTAAAAGCTTTTTATTTTTAGAATCTAATTAACTTTATAAAATATTATTCTAAATACTTTTAAAATTACTTTTATATTATTTACTTAAATTAATAAATATAATAAGTTTTCGAATCTAGACTAATAATAGATTAATATAAAAATTAATATAAATATTCAAATTATAATTTAAATTTAATTAAGATAATATATACTTTTATAAAAGTTTAAAGAATTCTAATAGTTTCTTTTTTAATTTTATTCAAATCTCTAATCTAAATTAATTTTTTCTAATTTTTAATAAATTAATTATTTATTAAATAAAGATAAATTTTACTTAATAATACTTTTAAAATAAACTAAATAATATAAGTTAAATAAAAAATATACTAAATTTTTATATTTATAAACTAATTATAAATAATACTTTTATTAATTTATAAGTTAATTTATATTATTATAATATTATTCGAGCTTATATTATTAATTATAATAAAAATAATCTAATTATAAATTTTAAAGTTTATTATAATTTTATTAATAACTTTAATAAGTTTTAACTTAGAATAATACTTTTTAAGATATTTAAACTTAATTAACTTTTTTATTAATTTTTAGTTTTTAATAATATAATAAATTATAATATTTAGAAAAGATATTTTAATTAAATTAGATTATTTATTAAAAGATAAAGTAACTTTACTTCTAAATATTAATTACTTTAAAATATTCTTTTTTAAGTTTTTAATTTATATATCTAATTGATTATAAATAAATTATATAAAAGAAAGTAGAAAATAAAGATTTTATATTATTACTAGTTTTTATTATTCTAGATTCTCAATTATATAAAAAGAAGTTTATATTAAAACTATAATAATTAGAATTTAATTATAGAATATTAATAGAATAAACTTATCTAATTATAAGTATATAAGTTTCAGATTTATATTAATCTTTATATTAATATATATTTACTAATATTTAAATCGAATTAAAATAATTACTTAATAAATAAATAACTAATAATTATTATTCTACTTATCTCTAAATCTCTTTATATTTCTTTAATTCAAAATAATTCTTTAATATATTTATATTAGTATATTCTTGAGAATAATTAGAATAAATTAATATTATAAAGTATATTTAATATATAATAAATAGTTCTCTTATATTTTGATTTATAACTTGATTATATTTAAGTTAGTATTTTAATAACTTTATTATAAATTCTTAATCTAATCTTTTTATTAGATTATTATTTTAATCTTTATTAATAATTTAATTAAATATTTAAGAAGTTTTTAATTACTATTTAAAAAATTCTTTATACTATATTTAAGACTATTTGAAATATTTATTATATTTTTTATATATAATTAAAGAATTAGAAGCTTTTATAAAATTATTAATATTAATTGAAAATAATATTATATATTATAAATATAAATCCGAAAGATTAATATAAAGATTAAAATAATAAAAGCTTATAAATATAAATCTAGAAATATATAAATATAGAAATAAATATATATTATAAATAATAAATAAATAAAGAAATAAGATCTATAGAAACTATATATATATATAAGAAAGTATATAAATATCTAAAAGAGATATTAAATTTTTTTATTATAATAGTTTTATAAAAAGGTTTAAAAGCTATATCTTAATTTAAAATATATTAATATTACTTTGCTAAAACCTTTTTTTACCTTTTATTTTATAGCTTTTATAATATATAATAAGTTTATTTTAGATTATAAATAAATTTATTATTTCTATTATTAAGAATTATTTCTTTTTTACTTCTCTTTTAATTTTTATTATATTTTTGATAATTCTCGAAATAAAAAAAAATTATTAGATTTTCTAATATTAATTCTTATATATATTCTTTACTTTTTATATATAATCTTTTTATATAACTTTTATATATAACTCTTTATATATTCTTTTTAAACTATTTTTAAAAGATATTAACTTTTAAAACTTTATAAATTATAATCTATTTATTATTATTTAGTATTTATCTAAATATTTTTTATTATAAAGATAATCTCTAAATAAA
The DNA here is from genome assembly GCA_026225955.1 of Clarireedia paspali. Classification (NCBI taxonomy): domain Eukaryota; kingdom Fungi; phylum Ascomycota; class Leotiomycetes; order Helotiales; family Rutstroemiaceae; genus Clarireedia; species Clarireedia paspali. Next base: position 28,186 of record JANGZZ010000266.1, on the reverse strand, counting down.
TATAAATTATCCTTTACTAATTAAATAAAGAGGTATTTATTAATATCAAAATTAATATTATCAATTATATTTATAACCTCTTTATATTTATAATTTATATTTGAAAACTAGAATTTAAAATTATTAATATTATTTAGATTATCTAATTACTATTTAATAGGATTAAGTAAATCAACTTAATTATCTTATTAAGTAATTATAAAATTATATTAAATAGTTTTCTTTTATAAAGAGAAAAACTTATTAAAAAATTATATATATTTATTATAATTAATAAGATTAGAATTAGTTTAAATATTAATATAAAGTCTAAACTTACTTTAAAGTAGAATTATAAAACTAATATAATTTATTAATAATTCTATTAATTTATTCTATTATATTAATAAAATTAACTTTAGTTTTTAATTATAATCACTATAATATTATAATTAGATTTTATTATAAAACTTCAAGAATATATTAAATTATATTTTTTTACTAAATAAAAAACCCTTTAAAATTATAATAATATTTATTATTATTAAAGATATTAAGATTAGTAAAAAGATTAGTATAAATTTAAATTTACTTTATATAAGAATCAAGTAAATATTTAGTAAATAGTTATTTAAAAGAAATATTAATTTATTTTATTTTATAAATAAAACTCTTCTTTATATCTAATTATAATCGCTATTATATCTTAAATATAAGTAATTTATATTTTTATTAAAAGTTAATTTATACTAATAAAGTAATTCTAATTATATTTATATTTATAGTTTATATTATATAAATTATACTAAATTTCTTTATAGATTAAAGAGATTTTAATTTGATTTTAAGATTATTATTTCTTTTAATATTTTAAATTAATCTTTATTTAAAGTTTAGATTATTATTACTTTTATAATCGATATCTTTTTATATAGAATTATTATTATTATCGATTATAAAAATACTATTAATTATACTTTATCTAAATTAAATTTATAAAATATTAATATCTTTATTACTTCTTTCTCTATTATAAATTAATATAAATATTAATATAAATATTATTATAAGAATAACTTATCTTTTTAATATAACCTTTATAATATAAATTATAAATAATTTAACTTTAATAATAATATTAATTATAAGATATTATATAGATTTCCTTACTTTCTTTTTAATATAAATAATAGTTACTTAATTAGTATTCTTCGCCTTTTTAACTTAAAAGTATAATATATCTTAACTAAGCTTTTTATTATATTTATATACTTTTATAATATAAAGATTTTAAGAAAATAATTCTAATACTTTATATTTTAATTTATAAATTAGTATAAAGATTAATATAAATAATATAGATAAATATATATTTTACTTATTATTATAATATAGAGTATTAAGGATTAATAAGAAGATTAATATTAAATAGAAGGAATAAAAAAGAATTTAGAATTTAATAAAGTAAAAAGAAAAATAAAGATAAAATTAAAGATAAAAAATAAATATTAAATATAATATAAAACCTTAATTTTAAAGTATAAATTATATATTTAATATACTTTACTTTTATAAACTCTTCTAAAATAAATATTATAATCTCTTTTTTAAAAATCTATTAACTATACTATCTTTATAATAAGTTATTTATTATAAATCTATTAATCTTTATATTAATCTACGATTTAAGATATTATATATTAAATAACTTTCTATTAGATATAGTATAAAGTAACTATATAAATAAAATAACAAAATAGTAATTCTAATTAAATACTTAAAAAAGTAAATAAAATTTAATTCTCTCTTTAAATTTAAAAGGAGATATCAAGTTAATAATAAGTTAATTAATATAATAATTATTATAAACAAATATTAACTATTTATTTTAGAAGATACTTTATTTGAGATTCGAAAATATTAAAAAATAATAGATCTTTTAATTTTAAAAAGTCGCTTTAATCGGTTTATATAAAAAATTTATTAAAACTTAGAAAAGTTTAAAATCTACTTTTAATCTTTTATACTTAAAACTCTTTAAAAGATAATAGAGAAAATACTTATTATAAAGTTTTTAAATAAGTTTTATATATTCCTATATTTTATATTAATCTTTATACTAATTGATCTAATAATTAATCTTACTACTATCTATATAAAATATATTATAATCTAAATTAAAGATATATAATTAATATAAGTATTAAGACTATATATAATTAGATTTTTAATATTTAGTTATAATAAATAGATTTAGTCTATTACTATTAATTAAGTTCTTAGCTTTATTTTAATCCTTTTTAAAAAGGAATATAGAAAAGGAGAAATTATATTTACTTTAAAATTTAAGTAATTATATAATATATTACAATTTATAATAATATCTTGTAATTATAATTAATAGAATAATTAGTATAAAGTAGATTTAAATTTATATTATTTTTATAAAAATTATATATATATACTCTATACTTATATTATTTTTATGAAAATTATATATAGGTTCTTGGCAACCTATAGGTTATCTATAGGTGGGTTGAAAAGTCCAAAAACCCACTTATGGGTACCCACGCCGCAGCCTAGCCGTGAAACGACTTGAAGATATTTCTTTCCTACGCCAACATCAAAGCAAGGATGGAAAACCAACTTATAATATGCCTAGGCTGGTGCAAGACGCTATTGTTTATACTATTGATCGAAACAGGGACGAGAACGTAAGATTGCATTTCAAGAAAACGGCTCTTGAGATTCTCTTACGCACTTTTCCAAATAGTGATCAGAATAAACGGTTAAGATACGAAGATCTTCTACCACATGCATTGACCATTTCCTCTTCGATGAAATTAACGCAAGAAAAGTTCTACATACTAGCACTATTAACCAAAGTATCGAGATACTTCCATAATCAAGGGCGGTCAAGAGAGAATAAGCTAATTGCTTCAAAAGTACTGGAACTACGCAGAGAAATCCTTGGTGAAAAGCATCCTGATACGAGCCAAAGCATATCAAAGCTCAAAATAACATACGATCAGCAGGGTGGATTGAATGAAGTCGAGAAGACCCAAGCTAAGATAGTGCAGCTATACAGAGAAGTCCTTGGTCAAAACCATCCTCATACGATTCAGAGCATGGCGAACCTTGCAGCAACATATTGTCAACTGAATGAATGGGGTAAAGCTGAAAAGCTTCAGGTTGAGGTGATGCTATTATACAAAGAAATCATTGGCGACAAGCATCCCGATACAATTCAGAGCATGGCAAATCTTATGACAACATATTGTCAACGACATGGATGGAATGACGCCAAAAAAATCGGAGTTGAGATATTGTCATTATACAAAGACATCTTTGGCGAAAAGCATCTCAAAACAATTCAAATCATGGCGACTCTTACAGAAATATATTATTTACAAGGTGACTGGGATAAGGCTGAGAAGATTGGAGTTGAGACGTTGTCATTGTGCAAAGAAATCCTTGGCAGAAGACATCCTGATACAATTCATAGCATGTCAATTCTTGCATCAATATATTCTCAACGGAAACTACCGGAGAAAGCCGAGAAGATCACAGCTAAGGTGGTGCAATTGCGCAGAGAAACTTCTTGGTGAAAAGCAGGCGTCTTTCACATTTGGTCAGCCCTTACACATGCCGTCCACGGATTCTCATTACATTGGATACGCAATACATTTCAAGCTCTGTTCCATCGAGGACTCCAGATCTCATCACCGCAATCATTGCAGCTACCTAATCTATAGGTCGAATTGGTATCTATCATTGTACGTTTGCTACCGCTTCATCCAACGTCTTGTGTAACCCAGACTAAACGAAATCTACTTTATAGATCCTTTCCCATGTTACTCCGAACCTTTCACACTTCACTATTACCACCTTTCTCTCGATCATACTGTGAGTTCCTTTAACTCTAAGACATCTTCACTCGTTCTTCGACTAACCTTTGAGGATGATAGTCGATCACCACTATGCTCCCTACTTATAATTGTGCGGATAAGTGCGAGAATACTACTATTCAGACTATCTTAGTAGAAATCCTACAAAGTTTAATTATATCTTCATTATTTGGTTAGTTTATATTATAGTGGGGTTGAGGCTACATCGGATTTTGGTTTTTTCGTTCCGTTATCTCTATATCTCGCAGTAGTATGGTTACCTTCAATCGATATCCCCACTTAAAGCAATTGTACCAAGTTGACTAGTGCTTATATATATGCAATACCTACCTATATAGTTACAGGAGCCCAGCCACCTCCTCAAATAATTAGGTTACTTGCTTACTTGTTTATACACTCGTATAGGTACGCGCAACCTTATTACCATTACTAGGAGAAGAGAAATATGTTGAAGACAATAGACATCAATGGACTCCAACACAGACGATCTAAGTAGCACACTCTACCACACAGTAACGGCCGAAAGCCCAGACAGCATCCGACTGATACATCTGCATTCGGGCTCCCTGACGGACGAGCTCCGGTGCACGCTCGTGACCGCGGACCTATCCTCGACGAGCCTGCAGTACGACACGCTCTCTTATGTGTGGGGCAAGCCAGTCTTCGATGCAATCATCTACATTAATATCAGCACGGCCGCTAGCAACAACAATAATAACAGCAATAAAAACAGCGATAGCAACACAGACACGGACAGGCAAACCGTCATCCCGTTCCGAGTCACGGCAAGCTTGCACCGCGCGCTTGTGCGACTGCGCGCTCCGGACGCTAACCGTACCCTATGGGTCGACCAGATCTGCATCAACCAGTCGAGCAGCGTCGACCGCAGCGCGCAAGTAGCGCGCATGTCACGCATATACGGGCAATCACGGCGCGCTGTCGCCTGGCTTGGTGATGTACCGCCGAAACTGCAGACGACACTCAAGGATCTCATATCAGCGCTCGCGCATGCGCAGGAGCTGCAGCGCCGTGATGGCGGGCTGCTGGGTGCTGCTCTTGGAGATGAGAAAGGAGGCGGCTAGGAAAAGAGGGAAGAGGGGGACTCGAGCGCGAGCGCGCTGCAGCTCAGCCAGATGACGGCCGCACAGCTCGCACGATACGGGCTGTCGAACTGGACAGACCCACAGTGGAAGGTGCTTCTGTATGTGTATATGTCGGCCTGGATGCGGCGGACATGGATCGTGCAAGAGGTGGCGCTGCCGCGCACTGTCGACGTACTCGTCGGGCCCGTCATCATGGACTGGCAGAGATTCTGGTCAGTTCTGGTCTACGCCGAGTCGCTGAAGGTGCTTGGGCTGAGCCTCGGGTCGCTGAGCTCTTGGCGGGCGTTCCTGGCACTCGGGGCCCGAAGGGCGCGCACGCAGAGCGATGACCTGAGCACCCTGTCCGAGCTATTGTTCGAGCACCGCCGCGGCAGGGCGACGGACGCGCGAGACCGCATCTTTGGGCTCATGGGGCTCGCGGCCGAGCGGGAGGCAATGCCTCCAGCTGACTATATGGCTAGCGTCACGGCTGTGTTCATGGACACGACTGTAGCGATGTTCCACCGCACCAGAAATCTTGACATACTCGGTCTCGTTGTACCCGCTGGACCGGGCCACCCGGCAGATCTGCCTTCATGGGTGCCTGATTACGGGAGCTCCCAGGGGCCGCACCCTATCACTAAGAGGGGCATGTTATTTACTTCGGCAAACCCACAGTTATCAACCAAATTCGCTGCAAGTGGCAATAGCCAGCTCTCGTTTAGGATCGAAGAGCGGCGCACGCTCCTTCTTCGGGCCGTATTCATTGACGAGATACGGGAACTAGCCGGGTGCGTGGCACTGACAGATGACGACGTGGACACGCAGCGTGGAATCGCCCAGCTGAATCTAGCCTATGCCTTTCAGAACATTAAGGCCGAGATTCAATCTTTCAACACGTCTTTGTCGTGGGAGAAGCTCGCGTATAGAGTCATAAAACGATTGCCGACCTACGAGCCGACGGGCGAAAGCACGCAAGATGCCTTCTTAATGACGTACTACGAAGGGCAGGTCGAGATGATCACCGATGAGATCCGTGGTGTGCATGCCCTAAACAGAGCCTTTCTTGCGATCTGGAGACTCCTGACTCTCGGCAGGGGTTGCACCTGGCTTCCAGTCGCGATCCCTCTCCTTGCTGTCTCTGGATTCCTTGTGTGGATCGGCGAACCTGTCTGGAAGTTTCTCGGATACCCATCAATTCCGACTGCGGCAAAGTACGCCGAAATGGCGAAAGACTCTGCCGAGAGACGCCTGTGTGTTACGGAGGAGGGTCTGATCGGACTTGTACCACCCGATTCGATCTCCGGGGACAGAGTGGCTCTCTTGCAGGGAGGCAGGGTTCCTATGATTTTACGTCATGATGTTAGTGGCTATCAACTGGTGGGGGAGGCATATGTGCACGGTGCTATGTTCGGTAAGATGTTCGATGCCCTGAAGGCTACGCTTATTAGAATCCAGTAATCAGAGTATCAAGGATAATAGAGCTTTGAACCTTAAGACACTATAAAGCCTAGAGCAATAAGCAGGTCCGATTAAAACCTACACGATACTATATATGATTTTACTAAGGGTTTATATCAGACTGAAAAGGATCGGCTAAGAAGCTCACCAAGTGAAGACCTACTAAAAGATCATACTATAACTGTAGCTGAAATTATTGCCTGGTGCAAGCTACACTGATACCTGCTTACATTGTATCTATAAGGACATCTTGTCTGAGCGCCGGAGTAAATCTTGTATTTATCACTGCCAGGTAAACCAAGAAATTAAGCTAGCCTAAGATATACAACTAGCAAGTATATCTTTCTATTATTGTACCAAAGTTACAAGAATTAACTGGCTCTTTTAATCGGTTTATATATATTATAAATATCTCTTTTATTCTTTATTCAATATATTGCTTTTAGTTGATATTTAAATTATAATCACTTTATTTATTTATATCTATATTACTAATATTATATTAATTCAATCTGTTTTATTTATATTTTACATTTATTTATTACTATTAATTATTAAGTTGATATTTATTATTAATACGATCTAAAATATAAATAAATTTATCTATTTATTTAATATTATATCAATACTAAATAGATTGAATTAAATTAAATTAATATTTAAATATTATAAGATTTTTAAATTTTATAACTTTTAATAATCTAATAGGTTATATAAATAAATTTAAAATAAAAGAAATCCTTTTATTTTTATATTTATTAATATTTAGGTTGATATATATACTATTTTATATAGTTAATTCCCTTCAGCGCTAGAATATACCTTCGACGAGGCTTTTATATTCTTCCATTTAACCCAGAGTGTACAAAAACATGCTATGCCACCTGATGCTACTGCTAGCAAGAATGTTTTGGAGACTGCGGAACAGTAGGCTTCTTGCACTGCACCTTTCAAATCCTCTCCTACGATGTTGACCCCATATGTCCCGCCGGCCGCCACAATCGCGACAGCATCATCGCCTGCCACAGAGTCCTGTAGGCTGTGAGCAAGCTCAATTCTGAAAACATTCTGAGCAATCGCAGCAGCCAACGAGCCACCAAACATAGGTGCAAAAATAGTCAATACGCTAGAAATAGGAATATCCTTCTTGTCTTTCAAAGATGCCAGAACCGAGGTGGCACAAAGTTGCATGGCGGAACCGATACCGTAGCCTGCGAGAATCTGGTAACCAATTGTGTGTGAAATGTCTGTATTGAGTGTAAGAGAAGAAAGTAGACCAGATCCAATTGTGAAGACTGCAGCACCACTCCACATGAATGGAAGATAGAAGCCTGTTGCAGCAACAACGCTTCCTACTGCTATCTGTGATACCGAAAGTGATACTGTGTAAGGTATAATTCGAAGACCAGAGGCAGTTGCGGAGATCCCTTTGGCAGATTGGAAGTAAAAAGGAAGATACACAATATGTACAGTAGTTCCGAAGTATAAAAGCGATGAGGTGAGAAGACTGAGAGTGAGGCTACGATTGACAAAGATTCGAGGAGGAATCATCGCCCTAAAGATGTGTTAACTGCAATATGTTCAAGTAGTTCTCGGGAAAGCTATTTACCTCTCACACAAATATATTTGTAGAGCGATGAATGCTGCCAGGAGAAGTCCTGAGCCCAGAACCAACCCCCATACTTTGGAGGCTGACCATGAATAGTCAGTGCCGCCCCATTCGAGTGATAGGAATAGACATGTCATGCTTGACAAAAATAGAAGTGTACTTGCAACACTCATCTCTCCAAGTTTTTGTCTCAGAGTGAGTGTTGATGGTTTTTCCACTGGAGCTTTAAAACCCCAGAAGAACATCGCTGCCGCCAACCCACCAAATGCTGCAGTGCAATTAGCTAACGTCTAGTTGAGCCTCCATGATTGAAAACTCACGCAAATTAATCCAGAAGCAAAATCTCCAAGTCAAACATGATAGATCTGTGAAAAGTCCGCCTAATGGAGGACCTGTTAAACCCGCAATCACAGTCATACTAGTCAACGATCCCAAGAATAATGGAACTTTGTGTAAAGGTATGGAAAGAGCAATGATCATCATTCCTCCTCCTTGAATTGCTGCAGCACTTGAGCCAGCTATCACCCTCCCAAGGATGAAGACCGGCGAAGATCTAGCGGTAGCACATATGATAGACCCAATTTCGAAGCATAACAGAGCGCAGAGAAAAACTATCTTGATATTAAAAAACGTGTATATTTTGCCAAATATCGGCTGAAGGGCCATGAGAGGAAGAAGATAGGCGCTGGTGTACCATCCTATATCATCGAAGCTTTGGAACTCGGTGCTTATCTTCGGGATCGCAATTGCTTATGATTATTAATATGGGATAATTTCTGGAGGATCTTCATGAGAACATGTCACTTACCAATGATGCTTTTGTCGAGAGACATCATAAATACAGCCAGCATTAATGCTATCGTGAGTATCACCAACGCGATACCTTCAGGCTGCTTCACTTCTGAAGTCACAGGGTCTGCATCAACAGTTTTAACCTTGTCCGAGATTTCATCTGAAGCTTTCACCGAATCTAAGTATGAATTTATTACTCGAATTTCTTCATTAGAAGTTTCGTTCAGTGCAACAAGTGACTTGGATCGAACCGAAGTACCTCTCTTGTCCCCACGAATACTAGAATCATCTAAAATTACGTTTCCAGTCTTCCGGTCTGCAGGAAGTATTTCAGTATTGACCGTTGTTAGTGAGGCCTCGCCGCTAGGCCCATGATAGGTCATAGCGAGATTATTTGAAGATGTTATTTGCAGACGCGGAGGATCGGAAGCGATGTAGAGAATTAAGAGGCACAGTGACACGAGTAGTACTGTTGGATCATTAGCTGTCATTCGATAAAAGATGTTTGATTACCTGACCAGAAATTGGATATATGCGCTTGAGACCTACACAAAATACGCAGTCGGGAAAAAAGCATAAATATGTTAGAGATTTAGATCATGCTCACAAGAACGTACAGTTTGTGAAGTCGTATTCAATCAGCAAGTAAGATAATCAATATTAACTCTTACATTCCTTCCACATTTGACTTTGAACAGACAAAATAACTCATATTAGGCAATATGGGACGATATACCATGTAATCGATTCTGATTACCACCCTGTGGCACCAGATAATGTGCCTCATTGATGCATAATGCATTAGCACCTCCTGATCATCAATTGATCGTAAAATGCTTCAAATGGGGTAAATAAAGCTAGTGGCCTGCGTCGCCAAGGCGGTTAAAGTGAGGATATGAATAGAGGGAACGGACTGGCAGTCCGGTGCCATTGAGGCACGGCTGATAAGAAGACCACTATGTTCATAATGATAAATGCATTCTAGCCAAGAAAATTGGCAAAGCTCCCAGGAATTACAATCCCATATGCACTGCTATATACTAAATTGAAGGGAGAATTGACGTCTGGCATTATATCCATAAGCTTTGTCCCACGGCCTTGCCTTGACATTTTACACTCGGTCATATCTTACACCCTTGCAAATCTCACACCCCAGCATCGAGAGCTTCTGTTGTGTTCAAATATTGGGCAACTAATCCAAAATGCCTAGCAACTCGGGTTCTATAGCTATCATCGGAGTTGGGTGTCGCTTTCCAGGTGGTGCCAGCAGCCCCGAAAAACTATGGAAAATTCTTTCCGAGGGTCGAAGCACTTGGTCGGAAGTTCCAGAAGAAAGGTTCAACTGGAGGTCGTTCTATCATGCAGATCCCCAGAAAGCGGGGATGCACAACCATCGTGGTGGTTACTTTCTTGCTGATAACATAGCTGCTTTCGATGGCAGGTTCTTCGGTCTTGCCCCTCAAGAATGTGAAGCGATAGATCCTCAATACAGAATTCAACTAGAAGTAACATACGAAGCGTTTGAAAATGCCGGTATTTCTCTGAAGAACCTGCGTGGTTCGGATACTGCTGTGTACGTCGCTACTTTTGGAAATGACTATGCTGGCATCCAGTATAAAGATCTTGATAATATCTCCAAATATCACTTGACCGGAACAGGCTCGGCCATGGCCTCTAACCAAATCTCATATTTGTTCGACCTCCGAGGCCCGTCTATCACTTTGGACACTGGTTGTTCCGGAAGCATGGTGGCAATTCATCAGGCTTGCCAGTCTCTAAGAACTGGAGAATCAAGAATGGCGGTTGCAGGAGGCGTTAGTTTAATCATAACCCCTGATATGATGGTGCCAATGAGTATGTTCGGGTTTGTCACCTTTTCTTGATATTTCAATTTTCAGATCGATCTCCAACGGCAGGAGTTTATAGTAGGGCATGGCTAACTAAGTCTAAGCATACTAAATAAAGATGGGAAGTGCTATTCATTCGATAGCCGAGGTGAAGGTTACGGTCGAGGAGAAGGTGCCGCGATGGTCGTCCTCAAAAACTTAGATAATGCTGTTCGAGATGGTGACCATATCCGAGCCATCATCCGGAATACGGGTGTCGGACAAGATGGCAAGACTTTGGGAATCACGGACCCAAGCCGAGATGCACAGTTAGATCTGATTCGATCCGTGTACAGGCAGGTGAATCTCAATCCTCAAGACACGAAATATATAGAAGCGCACGGCACTGGAACGAAGGTGGGAGATAGTAAGTACCATTTGATTTATGAAAGTGACCACATGACCCCGTGCATTAATGCATACGCCATAGTTCAAGGAGACTCTCTTGTAACCTACTCACTAGTGCATGACCAACCTAGTATCACTCATTGCAGCACCTGGATATTGATCTCACAATTCCTATACTGACATACCTTCAGTAGCTGAAATCGCGGCCATCCGCGCAGCTTTCATAGGCGATGGATCTCCTATACATGTGGGATCCATCAAACCAAACATTGGTCACTTGGAAAGTGCAAGCGGTATTGCCAGTCTGATCAAAGCCATCTTGATGCTGGAAAACGATGCAATTCCACCTAACATAAACTTGGAAAGCTTGAAAGAGAGTCTTCGAGGATCTGAAATTGATGTGAGGGTGCTCTTTATGTGTGATTTTCACCCAGAAGATCAAGGCTGATTCAAAACAGATACCAACTAGACTCGAAAGATGGGATGACACAGCATTGCGCCGCATTTCTATCAACAATTATGGATATGGGGGCACGATCAGCCACATCATCCTAGACTCCCTATCAACTTACTATAAGGAAACATCCGCAGCTGAAGGCCCGAACCACGAGAAAAATATCAATTATGTGCGTAAGTACGGCCTAGACGTCCAAGCGAATGGCGTGGAAAAAGCGATTGGCAGCTCGGCAAATACCTATCTGGTCGACGACATCAAGGGCAAAATTTTGGCTGACAGTATTCCTACGAGATTGGTATCCCAGTTGATAGAAACAGATGAGAAACGGCCAGAGTGTCAAAGGACCTTTCCCCAGCTGCTTGTACTCACAGCCAAATCAGAGGGCTCCTTAGCCAAGACCGTGGAAAATTTGAAGCAATGGATTTCTCAAAAATCTGGTCTTGGGGTTAACGATTTTCGGAATCTGGCATACACCTTATCATCTCGTCGTTCTTTTTTTCTGTGGAGATATAGCCTTACTGGCACATCGCTGAAAGATGTACTATCAGTTTTAAACTCAAAACGATTTAACCCGACCAAGTCAGAGACTAAGAACAAGACTATCTTTGTTTTCACTGGTCAGGGAGCTCAATGGTTTGCCATGGGTCGTGAACTCATGACATTCAACTCAGCATATATAGCTTCTATTCGAGATTCAGACAGAATATTAACAGAATTTGGAGCATCGTGGAGTTTAAGAGCAGAGCTTGTCAAAGAGTCATCCAATTCCAGGATATACGAAAGCCAAATCGCTCAACCAGCCACAACAGCACTACAGATTGCCCTTGTTGATCTGCTTTCTTCTATCAACGTTCTGCCCGACTTTGTGATCGGTCACTCAAGTGGCGAAATTGCTGCTGCTTACGCAGCAGGATCTCTTGATCGATATTCAGCAATGAAGGTAGCATACTACCGTGGGCTTCTTCGAATAAGCTCTTTATTAAAAGGAGCAATGCTGGCTGTGGGATTGTGCGAGAAATCAGTGTCCCACTACATCTCACAAGTTAGGGCTGGAGAACTCGTTGTAGCTTGTTCCAACAGCCCCGAAAGCTCTACGGTGTCAGGTGATGAAGCTGCAATCCTGGAGTTGAAAAAAATCTTAGATGCGAAATCAATCTTCTCGAGGAGACTAGCTGTCGACACGGCTTATCACTCACACCATGTCAGGTCTGTTGCGGAGCAATACTTACAAAATTTGGCTGGGTTAGAACATTATGTCGTTTCGCCATCTGTACGCTTTATATCCTCTGTTACCGGGAAAGAAATGACATCTGGCTTCGGTCCCCACTACTGGGTCGCTAATCTTGTATCTAAAGTACATTTTCAGTCCGCGTTAGAGGAATTATGTCGCAAGGTATCATCTACATCTACACAGGGAAGTCTTACGTTCTTGGAAGTAGGACCACACGGTGCCCTGTCTGGTCCTATCAGGCAGACTCTAGGATTCTTAAAGTTGTCTGTAGGATACCTCACTATCTCCGTTTTGGCCAGAAAACAAGATGCACGATATACTCTTCTGGAAGCTGTGGGAAAGCTCTTCGAACAAGGGCATTCAGTGAACCTAGAAGCCGCGAATTTGCTGTTCGAATCTGATCCACAACGAAGGTTAATTAGTGACTTTCCAACTTATCCGTGGAATCACTCAACGAAACACTGGTGCGAGTCACGATTAAGTGAAGCTCATCGATTTCGCAAGCATCCATATCATGATCTTCTTGGCACACGGATTCCAAGCAGCACAAATCTAAACCCAATATGGCGGCACGTCATTAGCGCGGATCAATTGCCCTGGGTTCGAGAACATATCATTGACGGTTTCATGATCTTTCCTGCATCGGGATACATCTCTATGGCCATTGAGGCGATGCATCAATGGAATTCCGAAAGATATGAACCTCAGATTTTCAACATCTCAAGCTATATTCTCAAAAATATTCGCATCCCTTCGGCTCTGATCATCCAAGATTCTCCCGCTCGAGTTGAGCTACAATTGAGCCTGAACACCAGTAGGAGTCAGCAAGACAACTCGAAGTCGAAGTGGGAAGAATTTAGAGTTTCCTCTATCTCGGCTAATGGATCTAGCATTGAACACTGCCATGGCCTAATTATGGTGCAGCTGTCCCCTGAGGTAGATGATGTAGAAGCAGCAAGAGAAAAGAACCTCAGTGGCTCGACTCAAATAACCCATTTGGATGCATTAGAAGCAGTTTGCAATGAGAAATTGAATTGCATGGAGCTTTACCGCGACCTAAGATCAAGAGGAAACGGTTACGGAGCAAATTTTGCATGCAATAAAGAACTCAGGCTTGGAGAGACAAGTGGTTTCGGCATTCTTAGCATTCCGGATATTTCACAGTGCATGCCAATGCAAATTCAACAACCTCATATCATACATCCCGCAACTCTTGACTCCCTAATGCACCAGGCACTGGCAATATTCAATCGCTATACTCAGGATAACACTTTCATGGTTGTGGGCATCGATGAGCTCAAAATATCCTCTAATATAACCAATGATCCCGGCACCATATTGAAAGTTGCTACAACGACTACTGGCAGTGGATCAAAGTTTCCATCCGCGGATACTATGGCCTTTCAGAAGAATTTCAATCTCGATATGGAGTGTGTTGTTGAAATAAATAACGCAAAGTTTCGTGCTACTGGTGGTAGCAATAAAATTGATGTCGATGCTAACTCGGAGCGCAATCTGAGCTATAGCATGATTTGGGATGTGGATGTAGATTGTATGACTTCCACAACGTTTATGCCGAACTCATATGCCTTGGAAGCCAATCGATCATGGGAGCATGCATCAGAACTCTTGAACCAGGCAGCGGCAATCTACATCGAGCGCTGCGTCAAAATGGTTATGGCAAATAGCCAGACCAAACTTCCAGGGCGCTTTCCCGATCTTTTTAAACGAATTACCGAGTTGCAACAATCCATAGAATTTAGACATCTACGCCAGAGTGTGTTAGAAAGTGAGGTGGAATCAATACTTGAGAATGCATGCTTACTCGGGGAAGAGGGAAGGCTGCTACAGCAATTGGGAAGTAACTTGACTGGTATACTCACCGGAAAATTTGATTCACTTTCTTCAATAAAAGGGGATGATGTGATTTACCGTCTCTGCTTGGGTTATGTTCCTTCTCGATGCCACGCTCATCTCATTGAATACATGAAGAAACTTGTTTTCAAAGATCCAAATATGAGAGTCATTGAATTAGGTGCTGGAGTAGGTGGGACAACCGCTTCTTTGTTATATGCTCTCGACTCAGATAGTGCTTTACCCTTCAAGGAATACGTTCTCACTGATGTTTCTTCCGGTTTTCTTGAGCGTTCAAGATCTCGTTTCCAGAAATGGGATAGCTATATACGTTACAAGAAACTTGATTTTACCAGAGATATCTCGAAACAGGACTTTGAGGAAGAGAGTTTTGACCTGATTATAGCAGGAAATTGCTTTCATGCCGCTCTTGACTTGGATGATGTTATATCCAATATCAGGAAACTTTTAAAGCCTGGTGGAAGATTTGTGATGATCGAAAATACTCATTTACTACCCTTCTACAAAGTTTTGATAGGGTTGTTGGATGATTGGGAGGCAGGTATGAGATTTTTAATCCACCCCGATCGTCTTAACGCTCAGAGCCAACACTGTGTTTCTCTAGGGATAGAAAACGTTCGAATCGGTAGTAAAATATTTACAACTAAACAGTGGCACAATACACTGCTACGAAATGGTTTTAATGGCGTTGAAATAGGTACCTATGACTTTGAGGGGAAGGCTCAGTGTTTGGCTATGATGGTGTCTGAAGCAGCAATTTGTGCCAAGAATACACTAGATAGAGCCTATTCTCCACTGCGGCTAGTACTCTGTCCCAGCTGGACAACTTGGCCACCTAAGTTTGCGCTTGAATTAAGCTCTGAGTTGAGTAGGTTTGGATTCTGCTTGACTATGGAGGGCCTTCTTACAACTAAAGTTGCCGCGGAAGCCATATACATATTCCTTGACAATGGGCTGGAACCTGTCCTAACAACGAAAGATTCTTGGGTATTCGAACACACCAAAAGCCTCCTGCTGAATGCCACACGAGTACTTTGGATCAGCTGCCAAGATACCCCTACAGCGAATATGAATCCAGCGAAGGGTATGATTGCTGGACTCGCTCGTGTCGTCCGAGCCGAAAATGAGTCACTTCAGCTTATAACGATCGATGTGCAAGATACTGTTGCCAAAGATTTTGCTGGGCTTATCCAAATAATCAGGAAAGTCCTCGAAAATGGTATCACTAACGATTCGCTGACACCGGCAAAGGAGCTCGAGTATGTATACAGAAATCAGAGGCTTCTAATACCACGACTTATATCAAACGGGAGAATCAACGACCGTGTACAGCGAGCTGCTGGGAAAGTGACGTTGCAAACACAGCCATTTCATCAGCCTAATAGACCACTTAAGCTCCATGTATCGAAGCCCGGATTCTTTGATAGCATGTTATTTGTTGATGACGAATCACTTGGAGGCCAGTTAGCAGCTTCCGATATAGAAATACGAGTAGAAGCTTGTGGTGTCAATTTCAAGGATATTCTTATAGCTCTTGGTCGGTTCAACAAAGAAATGTCAATGACTGCTGAATTCGCTGGCAAAATCACTCGGGTTGGCTCAATGCATGAAGGATCGTTTCAGGTGGGCGACCGTGTTTGTGGATGGGGTGGATCCTCATATGCTAGCATCATTAGACTCCACGGCCACAGAGTAGCACACATTCCACCATCAATGTCATTCGAGCTAGCTGCATCGATACCTATCGCTTTTGCAACAGCTTACCACGGACTTGTAGAAATTGCAAGGCTTCAACAAGGCCAAACTGTGTTAATACATTCAGCCTCAGGCGGAGTAGGTCAGGCGGCTTTACAAATCGCCCAAAGTATTGGAGCAGAGATATTCGTTACTGTTGGTAATGCAACAAAACGCCAGTTACTTATCAGTGAATTTAGAATTTCAGAAGATCATATATTCTCCAGCAAATTGCGAACATTCAGACAGGGTATTCTCCGAATTACCAATGGCAAAGGAGTCAATGTTGTTCTTAATTCTCTATCGGGTGATGGACTTCAAGAATCGTGGAATTGTATAGCAAGATTCGGTACATTCGTCGAATTGGGCAAGGCCGACGCTCTAGAAAATTCAGGCTTGAGCATGGCACCTTTTGAGCGGAATGTCACATTTGCTTCCGTGGATTTGCAAATGATCGCAGATTATCAACCAGCAAAGATATCGAGTCTTTTGAAAACAATTATAAAGCTCTTCGGCAATAGGACTTATTCTCCAATCAATCCTGTTACTACGATAGCCATTGGTGATATTGAAGAAGCTTTCAGACTCGTCCAGACACGAAAGCATATAGGCAAAATTGTTCTGAAATGTGATTTAGAAGTGTTAGTGAAAGCACCACTTATGACAGTCGATAACTTGTCGACTTCCCAAAATAGAACATGCTTGATAGCTGGTGGCCTTGGCGGACTTGGTCTTGAAATTGCTCGGTTCCTTGCTAGTTGCGGATCGAAGCATATTGCTTTGATGTCACGAAGACACTTACCTCCATCGAGATTGATAGAACTTGAAGAAGAGTTTCAACGGCTAGGAGCAAAGATCTATGTTTTGAATTGTGATATCACTGATATCTCGAAATTGAGAGAGTCCATCTCACCATTCGGCTTTGATCTACCTCCAATCAAAAGTGTGATCCAAGCATCGACTGTTCTTCAGGATTGTGCTTTCAGCCAAATGAGTCTCCAGGACTTTAAGCGGGCAACTCTGCCCAAATGTGAAGGGACTAATAATCTGATCGAAGCATTAAAAGATCAGTCTCTTGAGTTCTTTCTCATGCTATCATCGATCGCTGGTATATTAGGCATGATCACTCAAGGAAATTATGCCGCTGGAAACAATTATATGGACACTCTTGCACAGAATAGAAGTGATTCCAAAACTGGAATTACTCATTTAGTCTCACTGAACTTCGGTCCTGTCGATGATGCTGGTATTCTTAAGAATATGATGTATGCCAAAGGACGTATGGTTAGACGAGGGTTTGTTTTACTAAAGCTAAAGGAGGTTCTTGCCCTAGTCAAATATGCTATTAGCCACCAGGCAAGAATTGAGAACAACAAGCAGTTTGTCCTTGGATGTGATTATAGGTCTATCGCCCAGTCCAACAATGCGCGGAATCTCAAGAATCCTATGTTCTCACATCTTATCCAGTTTCGGAGCAGAGAAAATTTCGAGAACGGTCCGCCTATTTCAACTATCCAAACTCTGATTGCCGCTATAAAAAGTGCTAACGAGATTGAGCTCTTGATCTCGAAAGAAATTGCAAAGAAAATTTCCGACCTTGTGGCAATTAGCTATGAAGAAATTGATATTCAACACCGCATAGCTGAATTTGGGCTGGACTCGTTGGTTACCATCGAGTTGAAGAATTGGATTACACAAACCTTTCAGGCCAACCTTCAGGCTTCAGAGATATCTGATGCAGCTCACATTATGGCCTTGAGTGGTATAGTGGCTTCTAGATCAGGACTTATCTCTAGAGATCCGCCGGATCAAAATCACGGTGACGATGGCCAGAGAACTGATCCAGGAGCGAACGGGATGAAATTTACAGAACGAATGAATGAAGAAGCCATTATTCTGCCAAAGCAACCATTACCAGATCTGGATAATTCTTTACGGCAATTCCTGGATTCACTACTTCCTATACTCACGCCGCAGGAATATACCAAATACAAAGGCTATGCCGATGAGTTTTGTAAACCAACAGGATTTGGCCGAATGTTACAAGCTCGACTCGCTCAAATAGCTCATGACCCTAAAGTAGACAATTGGTTGAGTGAGTTCTACGCCACCGGAATGTCTTTGAGAAATCGTCGACCATTGGTACCCTGGTGTAACTTTTTCGCTGTGCATCCCATGGCTGCCGTTTCACATACGGCAGCGGAGAGGGCAGCTATCATCTCCACATCGGCTTTTCATTTCAAAAAGAAGCTAGAGGCAGGGGAAATAGGATACGAATACATCAATGAGCAGCCTACTGATAAAGATTCTTATAACTGGTTCTTCAATGCTACACGCGAGCCAGGAAATAAAATAGACGCTATGAAAAAGTATCCAGGAGATGATTATTTGGTGGCATTCCGCCGAGGTCACGCCTACAAGATTTCTCTAAGAGATAGGGATGTTGCTAACTGTCATCCGGCACTCCAAATTATCTTTCAAAATATTTTGGATACTGATGAAATGCCAGAATCATGGGTTGGGATTTTGACTCATGACACAAGGGATCGCTGGGCAGCCGTATGTATATCTCATTTCACAGACAGTTCCGAGCTTACACTAAATATGCGCAGAATCGGGTGGAGTTGCAAGGTATAAACAATGACAACAAAACTTGGATTCATTATATTGAAGCTGCCGCTTTCGTTATCTACCTGGATGAGGTCCAGCCTCAGATTGTCTCGGAGCGGGGGCCGCATTTTCTCCATGCTAATGGCTTCAATAGGTGGTGCGACAAGACAATACAGTTCTCCATCTGTGATAACGGAGTCTCCGCCACGATTGGAGAGCACACAATGCTAGATGCACTGACACTTCTACGTCTGAACGATTTCATCACTAAAACCATTATAACCTTCGATCCACGAGAAATGGATCTTCCCATGCAGCTACCATCCACAGTTGATGTTTCCAAGCCATACACATTCACAACAACGCGAGAAATTGATAAAAGCATCACGCGCATTGTGGAACGACTCAGAAGCGAAGTATCACGATACGAGGTACGCGCCTTCGAGATCACCACCGTCAGCCGTCACGTATTCCGGCTTCACAAATGTCCCCCCAATTCCGGCTTCCAACTCGCTATTCAGCTTGCAGTACGTCGGTACTTTGGCTACAACCCCGCGGCATTCGAACCTGTCT
This sequence comes from Clarireedia paspali, assembly GCA_026225955.1. NCBI lineage: Eukaryota > Fungi > Ascomycota > Leotiomycetes > Helotiales > Rutstroemiaceae > Clarireedia > Clarireedia paspali. The sequence continues at coordinate 8,641 of JANGZZ010000266.1, read as the reverse complement.
CCCTCAACCACTTCCGCAATGGTCGAGTTGACACGAATCACATCATGTGCCCTAGCATGGAAAGGTTTTGTGCTGCGGCTGTAGAAACTTACAGTCCCACAAAAGAATTACAGATGCTGTTCTTCGATGCTGCGCGTACACATGCAAGTAACGTTGTATCGACATCCCGAGGTCATGGCTTCGACAGACATCTTTTTGGTCTTGAATGCTCCATCAGGGAAGGAGAGGAAGTTCCAGCGCTCTTCACAGACCCGACGTATAAGAGTAAGAGACGTCCTCCCCAGGTCATGACAAATTGTATTGGGGGCGAAGCGCTTGAAGGCGGCCGGCTGTTTGATCACCCTGATGGATTGTCAATTACTTTCGAAACGAGGGATGAACTGTAAGTCAATGTCTTTTCCTAAATCGGTGTGTTTGTTATGAATCATTGGCTAATGTTGGTCTACAGTACAAAGGGTCTTATCTGGGGGCCTATTGGAAAGGTTGATAGATATATTGAGCTTCTGAAAGAAGCTAGCATGAATATTAGAGCTATTATGGAGTTTGAAGGTTGATTTTTCGATAATTTATTGGAGCATAAGTTAAGTCGAAACTTGGGCGGCAGAAATTGATAAGCACGCAGAGGATAACAGCACGATATTATGCAACCTTCCATTGGTAACATATCGGTAACAGTTCCAAATACCCCCAGATGTGTATTTTCTTTCGATCCTGTTTGTTTAATCGTGAAAAGCTCTTGGGCTATATATCAAAGTCGCGATTTGTGTATTATAGAGTTCCTTGGTAAGCTTTTCGAAAGCAATGTCCTAGGGAAGTATTCATTAGTCTCATGCTGGTTTTCGGTAGTGGGAAAATTAGAGGCAGTTAAAATGAGAGTTAGTTGGTGCTTGGCATGAAAAGCAGAGGATACTATATTGCGCTTGTGCTACATAATCCTCTATCTTTTACTTCTACCACACCTAAAAGAGCCCCTGGTCTGGGAAAATATCCTGACGAATGGATCCCCAGAAGACAACCCACCTTTGAAGGATTTTATTTGTACGACGCAACTGAGTATGAACTGGCCTCCTGTAATGTTGTTTGCATATTATCCGATGCAAATGCACGGCGTAATATCAGGCAGCCAAGTATTACTTCTCTTGGTATTGGTTAATGTGTTTATCCGGGTTGATTCTCTATATCTAAGTAGGAGATCAGATCGATCTATACAGACCTGTCTCCTGTACTAATTGCCTATTCAGACACTCGATATATGGAATACCATAGGAGCTCTACTGTACTAAGTAGTAAATCTATTCCAAAAATTTCCTTGGTAATGCGGTCGTTGAGATGACCCGACGGTTAAAAAGATTAAATATCTTATTCACAACTAATCAGCTCAGACACAATATATTAAGCCGGCTATCTAAATTAAAAGGCGATGTAACGTGTGCATATGCGTGTGAGTAATATGTATCTTGGTACAGTATATTGAAAGGTTCATGCATATTGCCTCCGTACTAAGGATGCGACTTTGGCCACCCATTCGCATTTCCATGAAACGCCTCAATGTTTTTCAGCCTATTGGAAGTTGTGGTTGAACTTTCACGGGTACCAACGGCCGAAGTGCTTTTAAGGTACTCAAGTTCGAAATTGTCATTGTCGTGCGTCGAGACAATACTAGTCTGTGGGTTGCTTTTGGCAACTGACTGTCGTTGGAGGTTCGTAACGCTTCCGAAAGGATTTGAAGAATCCGCATTGTTTTGCTCTCGGCCATTGCCCGACATAGTGATTCTGGAACCTTTGCTAGAGTGACTCCAAGCCGATCGTGTCTCGGAGATGAATTTCTTTGGCCAGAGATATGAAATAGCTGGTCCTGCTGCGAGCAGAGAAGCGCATATCAACGTGACATTGGCCTCTGTTATTTGCCATATTGCAAGTGTTGCAACATCATCTGTGCTACTGTTAGAACCACATATTTCTGATTGAACAGGTTATTGCTTACATGTGGGGTCCTTATTCGTGTAGAAGAGAGAACGGTATCGAAGAACAGTTAAGATGCATGTCCTAGAGCTCGATCAGATTAGGTGCCTAAAGTGATTTGGTTGTACTTACACTCCACCCATAAGGAACAGCATAATAACTCCAAGTTTCTTATGCGGAGCTAGCTGAAGATTCTTGAGGACCGGAATTGGAGCAATCAAAATCGCGAAGTCGGTAATCACCCATGGGATCGGCGCAGCAATTAATAGTAAATGCTGATCTCCACAATGTCCAGCAACTCCTGTCCATTGAGACGAGATCGGTTGGCAAATTAGTAATTGGCATATTATGTTCGCGATATACCATAGAACAAGTACAACTCCCAGTATCCGGGCGGCAGTTCGGAAGGATCGAACAATAAAGACTCGATGGAAAAGTACTATGATAGACAATTTCGCTGCTGTTAATGTCGTTGGTTGGAGAAGACCCGCTGCAAAGAATGCCTGGTACTTGAAGTCAGTCTTCGTGGCCTGTGATGAGGAGGTAATGTATTACCTTTGAAAAGGATACACTATCCGCAGCAGTCAAAGTTAGAGCGTGGCGGCCTAATCCAAACTTCAACACTGGGATTCAAGAGCATCATATTAGAATATTGTACATTCTAGCTCTAGACCTCTGGTGCTACCTACCGATTCCTATCATGATACTCTGAGCCACACAAACGACCTAAGTTCACGAACTTGTCAGCCTGAGAGATTAAAATCGTGGAAATGGGATTCAAAACTTGCATAAGAGATCGCAAGCAGCATATCATCGATGCTAAGCTGGGCTTGACCAATGCTTTTTGATGCGAGACGAAGAGCCATTGCGATGGTTGCGAGTACTGACCAAATTACAATTGCTGAAAGGATTGAGGCATCATGATTGGCGTTGATATAATTCGGATCCGTGATTATCGGACTAACCTCATCTTTAGACATCTTCACCTACGCGATAAGTCAATGCGATGGAGTAATGTTAGAATATAAGGGAGTGAGAGAGCATAATATAGTTTGATAGCCCTCTTATGCATACTAATACATAATACCTCGTGGAAACCACGCAGAAATGAAGTAAGCAGCCATTCATGCATAAGGGAAATTGGTTATACAACATGGTCTTATCATAGGACTTGGTCTAGGTTGCAGCAGGTTAGCTTCAAGTGGCAGGATTCTAGGTATCGGTGTGGCATCTTACATGGTAAAATCTCACTCACACGAGGAAAGGGACATATGAAAAGAGCTCAATGAAGATTAAGTTTGCTAACTAAAAATAGGTATCAATGTGGGTGTGTAAGGTAGTATTATCGAGTTAAGTTAAACCGTAAATTTCAAGAATGCCCACTGCATGATACCTTTAGTGTATAATATCCCATGCTCATCCGATTTAAGCAGCGCGAAACTGTCAGTATTTTTTACCTAAGGAGTCTCATACGGCTGGGTGGCAAGCCCAACAAACCAATTGAGGTCGGGCGAATACGCCGTAATTGGTCTTGCGTGCTGAGCGGTAGAAATTGAAGTCTTATTGAAGGGCTTCACGTCGAGTCCAGCAAATCGATCGGCAACCCAGTCCATCCAAACTGGCTGAGATCCAGTTAATGCAGCAATATGAGATGTATTTGGAAGACGCAGAAATTCGAGCTGACTTTCAGGATACATAAAAGTCGTATTGTTTACGGCGTCGACCGTGAGTTGGAAATTGACTAACTGATCATTCTCCCCATGAATGACGAGGAGAGGCGCGGAAATTTTTCGTCCGCCATTTGCTGTGAGGGAATTGTACTTTAGAACTCCTTTGTTGCTCCTCCAATCTGGTTTAAGGAGATTACCAGCCAGTGCGGGGCCAAGAAATAGCTCTTGAGAAGGAACATTGCAGCCTTCAAGCTTCAAAATAGTCTTTAGAGCTTCTAGACCTTCAGTCATGAAGATGTCGGTAAGCTTAAAATCTGGTATAGCTACAGCAGTTCCTGGACCAGTAGCTGCACCAAGGATAGTTCCAATAGGATCAGGGTCTCCAAGAAGATTTGTTACTGGAGAGACCGCCACGGCACCAAGATAACCATCAATTTCATCGCAAGCTTGTCTCTGAGCGACACCCCACGCTGCACCCCCTCCCTGAGAATGGCCGACCACGACAAAGTCCTTCGACAATTGAGGAAATGCTTGTCTGGCCGCTTGAACAGAGTAGATGACATCATTTGCTGCAGCCGGGTTCGCCATGTATTCGTGGGTGATCGATTTCCCGGTACTGTCTGTAGAAACTCCAAGACCCGCATAGTCGGTGGCTATAACAACGTAGCCCTGAAGAGCAAGTTGGTATGGCGCAAGGAAATGCTGCCACAGGTTTCGGAAATGCGAAGGAGCACATTCAGCGGCTATACCTACTGTACCATGGGCCCAAGCTACAACCTGATATCCATCTGACTGCTTTCGTGGAGACAGAGGCCAAAGAATATAACTAGACACAGGTACCAAGTTACCGTTGAGATTCTTCGACTGGTAAATGAAGCGAGATATAGCAGTATTAGGTGGCAGGGTGTAAGCGGTGGAGTTCGCGTCCTCCTGAAGCTTTATGAGAGTACCTGGACCAAAATGAGCCGTGCCATTGGGAACTGAGTAGAACGAGTCATCTTTGACAGATCCATGGGCCCAACTGGCACGTTCGTAGTTAAGTGCATCTATAACAGATTGAGGTAGACCAGTTGGTTGACTCGTGGGACTCGAAGACGGCTCAGCAGTGGTAGTCGTGTTAATTCTTTGGGCCATCGATGATGATACTGAAAAGGGAATTGCGACCGAATGAAAAAGTAATCGAAGTATCTTCATGATTGACCTATCAATGAGAATTGTTCGAGACTGACACGTCGAATAGACGCCGATGAAACAATAATATCCAGGATAAATAAGAATGTGAATGATAATAAATAGAATAATGGAAGTGATACAACGTATGAAATACTATGCTCTACAACAAACCCAACTAGCTGATGAGCGGGACACTAGACGCTGCAAATAAGAAAGCAGTAAAAGGGTATTTAATCTTGACTGACAATCGAAGAAGGGAAAGATATCTTTGTTAAATGAACCGTTATATCCAAAAGGATGGAGCTGGATCAAGTAGATTGTAAATTTCCGCTCACTACCTACCTATCTAGGTATTTATGCTTGTCTATGTTGTAGTCAGCTGCAGGTAGAAGATACCCTGTACCTTAGTGTCTTCGAATCGGTTATCTTTTTACCGACTTTTATATAACCTTGTAAATGTTTATATAAAGTAGATATTATATTATAGTCTTATATATATTTTATAAATAGACTATATCTATATAAAATGTTAATCTATTTATAAGTATATTTAGTTTATTTACTAATATTTTAAAATAAATAATATTTATTATATAAATATATAATTATAATTATTAATAAATAATAAAAGATTATATATTATCAAAAATATAATTATTAAAAAAGATAATTATTAAAAGAAAGTATATAACTATTTAGTTTATTATCATATTATTAAAAATCATAATTGTAAAAAACTAATTAATATAATATAATATAATAATAATATTAATAATCTTAAAACTGTTCCGACAGCCTCACTTTTTCATCGGATCTTTCTTCGACAGTCTCACTTTTCATCCGATATTTCTTTAATATTCGCTGACATATTGATTCCTTTCGTTTATAACATTTTTTCGCTAGCCCTTTCTCTCCTGGTGATTCTGCAGATTCTGTAAGTTGAGGATGTCGATATCCAAGATGTCAAGTTCATTTGGTAGCATGACAGCAGCCTTAGCAGCAGCCAAAAATGAGCTCACTGTCGCAGCAGCAAATTTCAATCTCGATTTCTCACTGATGAAAGTCGAAGCACCTGTGGAGTTCCAAGGTCTCGGCAATCAGCTTTCAGCCAATCGCAAAATAAATGCCGAAACAGGTTCGTCTCATATTACTGCACGACGGCTGGGTGCACTTTTTGACGCAGTTCTGCCGAAAACTCCAAATCTCTTCAAAGCTTATAGATGTCGAGCTTCAGAAATCTCTCAATGCCAGGATATCAACTCGACTGGAGGAAAGAAAGAAGGCATATTTGCATTGCACGCTGGTCTGGACGGAACCTCGATATGGGCCGCTGCAACTTCTGGAAGTGGGGCGATCGGCGTGCATTTACTAGCGTGTATAGAGCCCTGCAGAGGCAACGTCAATCTGGGTGGAGATGGTCGAGGAGAGAAAGTCTGAAATTGTAAAAGCGTTCGAAACTGGAGACGAAATTCACTGGCAAACGTGGAATACGGCAAGACCTAACTTGGATCGTTCTCAGTTATCGGAATGGGACGCGAGTGCGCGTTCTTGGCTTCGAGCTGATAATATTATAACTAAGAAACAAAAACAATTGATGTTAATATACAACCTTATCAAGTGCGCCACCCTATTAAATATATTATTTTTACTTATATTCGACTTTAAATCTCAATTAAATAGTAATAACAATTAAAATTAAATAAATCTATATAATAGTAATTAAAGTAAAATTTATTAAATAATTTAAATAAATCTTTTTATTATATCTAGATTATTTATATATTTTATATTATAATTAAATTAATAATATTAATTAAAATTCTTATAATAATTTATATATATTAAATTTACTATATAAGAAATCTTTATATATATTATATTAACTTTAATTATTTAAACTTTTAAAATTATTTTTAATAATAAAATAAACTTATAAATATAATAATTTAAATTAAATTATTATAATATTATATAAATTAATTATATATAAATTAAATTTAGAAATTAAATTATATATATATATTAAATATATATATAACTTAATTATTTATTTTATATAATAACTTTTTATATATAAATTTCTAAATTTTTATAATCTTTTTAATTTTTTAATTATTAATTTTAAAGTTATTTAATATTTTAAATTAATAGTTTTATTATATTATTAATAACTTAATAATTCTTTTTATAATAAGACTATTAATAAAAATATTAAATAATTTTAAAATTTATAATTATAGAACTAAAAAGAGTTTAAAATTAAAAGAGTTTATATATAATAAAGAGTTATATATAATTAATATATATATATTAAATTATATAATCTAATATATAATTATTATTATAATATATTTATTAAAATTATAATATTATCTTTCTCTTTTAAAAAAACTTATTTTCAAATATTTTAATTAATTATTAAATTATATTTTATAATAATATATTATAAAAATTTAATAAAGAATAAAATTATATTATTTTTAAAATTAATATTTAAAAAGTTAAAAAGATTAAAAGGTTTTAAAAATTTATATATATATAATAATTATATAAATTATATATTTAAAATATATATATATTAAATATATTTAAAAGTCTATTTTATTATTAAAAGTAATAACTTTAAAATTAAATAATAAAGTTAATATAATATATATAAAGATTATTAATATAAAAAATTTAATATATAAAAATTATTATATTATTTTTCTCTTGAAAAAAGTTTACTTTTAAATACCTTATATTTATTAATTATAATTAATAAGAATAATTAATAAATATAAAAATATTAATTAAATATAATAAAATCAAATAAATATAATAAATAAATTAAAATTATTATATATTTATTTATAATTATATATCTAATTATTTAAAAAATTATTATTTTTATATTAAAATTATTAAATAATTATTTTTAAAATACTTATAATTATTTTCTTTTATTTAATATAATTATAATTACTTTAAAAAAAATATTAAAAAATTAAATAAAAAGAAGTTTTCTAAATAAAATATATTAAATAAATATAAAGTTATTTTAAAGTTAAATACTTTATATTATATTAAATTAATATTATAATTAAACTATTATATATAGTATTTTAAAGATTAATATTATTTATAATAAATAAAAATCTTTTTTATTTTCTATTTCTTTTTATTAATAATATTAATAAATAATAAAAAGTTATTTATTTATTTAGAAAGTAGATTATTTAAAGCTTTTCTTAATTTATTAATAAAAAATATAAAATATATCTTTATTATTTTAAATAACTTAAATTTAAAAAAGTAATTAATTTTTATAAGAATTTTAAAATATTTATTTATTAGAAAATCAAGTTTTTTAAAAAGTTATTAAATAAATAAATATTTTATATTTAACTAAATATAATTATTAATATTGAAATTAATAAAATAATATAATATATTTATAATTTAGATTATATACTTTTAAATTTTCTTAATTATTTAATAAATATATTTTAATATTTTTAAATTCCTTTAAATATATATATATATATTAATAATATTAAAATTATTTATAAATTATAATATATTAATTTCTTTTTAAATTTATATATATTATAGTTTTTAATTATATAATATTTTAAATAAACTTATATTATTTAAAAATATATAAAGTAAAATTAATTAAATATAATTTATTATTAATAGAAATTTAAATTAATTATTTTAATAATAATTAATAAAAAGTTAAAATCTTTTTTATAAATACTAATTATAAATTTTAGTTTAATTATCTATTTATAAATAATTAATAATTAAAAGTTTAATTTAAATTTTTAAAATATTATTAAACTTTTTTTAAA
>JANGZZ010000265.1:0-38751 GCA_026225955.1 Clarireedia paspali | reverse complement strand
TTTTAATTATTATTAATTATTTTAATAAATAAATAATTATTATTTTATATTATAAAATAATTAATATTTAAAAATAAATTTAATTATATCTTTAATATATTTATTAATATTATAATTAATTTATAATAATACTTTCTAATTATAATTTATAATTTATTTTATTTTTTAAAAAAAGTTTAATAATATTTTAAAAATTTAAATTAAACTTTTAATTATTAACTATTTATAAATAGATAATTAAATTAAAATTTATAATTAATATTTATAAAAGAGACTTTAACTTTTTATTAATTATTATTAAAATAATTAGTTTAAGTTTTTATTAATAATAAATTATATTTAATTAATTTTACTTTATATATCTTTAAATAATATAAGTTTATTTAAAATATTATATAATTAAGAATTATAATATATATAAACTTAGAAAGAAACTAATATATTATAATTTATAAATAACTTTAATATTATTAATATATATATATATATTTAAAGGAATTTAAAAGTATTAGAATATATTTATTAAATAATTAAGAAAGTTTAAAAGTATATAGTTTAAATTATAAATATATTATTTTAATAATTTTAATATTAATAATTATATTTAATTAAATATAAAATATTTCTTTATTTAATAACTTTTTAAAAAAGTTAATTTTTTAATAAATAGATATTCTAAAATCTTTAAATAAAATTAATTACTTTTTTAAATTTAAATTATTTAAAATAATAAAAATATATTTTATATTCTTTATTAATAAATTAAAGAAAATATTAAATAATCTACTTTTTAAATAAATTAATAACTTTTTATTATTAATTAATATAATTAATAAAAAGAAATAAAAAATAAAAAAGATTCTTATTTATTATAAATAATATAAATCTTTAGAATATTATATATAATAGTTTAATTATAATATTAATTTAATATATTATAAAATATTTAATTTTAAAATAATCTTATATTTATTTAATATATTTTATTTAAAAAAACTCTTTTTATTTAATTTTTTAATATTACTTTTAAAGTAATTATAATTATATTAAATAATAAAAGATAATTATAATATTTTAAAAATAATTATTTAATAAATTTAATATAAAAATAATAATTCTTCAAATAATCAAATATATAATTAAAAGTAAATTTATAATAATTTTAATTTACTTTCTTATATTTATTTAATCTTTTTATATTTAATTAATATTTTTATATTTCTTAATTAATTTTATTAATTATAATTAATAGATTTAAAATATTTAAAAGTAAGTTTTTTTAAATAGAGAAATAATATAATAATTTAAATATTATAAGTTTATTATATTAATAATCTTTATATATTATATTAACTCAGTTATTTAATTTTTAAAATATCTTTTTTTAATAATAAAGTAAATCTTTAAGTATATTTAGTATTCACGTGCCTTAAGCACGTGACCCACGTGACCACTATATATATATAAGTTTTAAAGCTTTTTAATCTTTTTAACTTTTTAATTATTAATTTTAAAAATAATATAATCTTATTTTTATAATATATTATTATATTAATAATTTTATATTCTTTTTATATATTTTTATAAAGTTTAAATTATTTAATTATAAATTTAAAATCTTTATTAAAAGCTTTTTAAAAGTTATAAATATATATATAATATATTTTAAACTTTATATATTAATTTAAAAATCATTGAATTTAAAATTTTCTAATCTTTTTTTACTTTTTATAATAAGAATATAATTAATTATATTAATTATAATAATAAAGATTAAAAGAAACTCTTTTATATATAAATCAAAGATATATTAAATTATAATATTCTTTTTAAATAGTATTAATTAATAATACTTTATATTATTATTAATATAAGAGAATTTATTAATTAATTATTTATTTAATATTAAATATAATATATTATATATCTTAGTAGTTTGTTAATAACTTAATTTATTGTAGGCTTTAATTACTTGAATTGTACGATTGATTTTAGTCTTATATAAAAGCTTCTCTATAGTTGATAATTAATTAATTAATAATTTAATGTTAAAGGTACAATATAGATACAAAATAATTTATTTAAATGGGGTGATTCAAAATGTGGGGTTATATGTTACCTCTATACAATATCATATCATTTTAAGTTTCCAAAAAGATGCCCCTCTATATAATATGCTGTCACTTTCAGCTACCCCTCATTCTGTAAACTGAGCTCTCTCTTTGTGCTACTAAGAGTGCACCCTCCTTATGTACAATGTGCTGTCATTTTGAGCTGCCTTTCAGCTCCTGTCTTCCAGAGTGAACTACGCCACTCTGCACCCTTTTGTTTGCTTTGCATCTTTTAAGCAGCTGATTTACTAAGTGATACGAGGTGATCTGAGAAGGGAAAGTCACAGGTAGAAAATGGTTATCTCCCCCTTTGCTGTAACAGTTGCACAGTAGCATCATTGTACTGCAGTATCGAGGAAATTTTCTTTTGGACGAAAAAAAAAGCTGGAGATTCCCTCAAAAAAAATTCACTTCTTTTCTCCCACAAATACACAGGGGTTGTTTCCCATCTGCGTATTTTCGCAAGGAAATCTCCAATCCTGCCTTTTCCATTTGTCCTTTTTTCTTCCTCTTTTGCGAATATCGTCCAGCTTCGGTTTCAATCAAAAGGCCTGCCATTTTTCTATCTTCCTACCTACTCAATCCCAACCGCTACCATGGAATCCAAAGACAACTACTACAACCCCCTCACCTTGTGGGTCTATGATGTGTTCGTCCAAATTCTCACCAACACTTTCTGGTGGCGCTGCCCCACCAAATCCGTCCTCATCCCCTTCTTCATCACTAACACCAGCCTCAATCACATGGACGTTGGAGTTGGAACCGGCTACTTCCTCCGCGCTAAACTCGATCACGAACGAAAGAGCTTGACGACCACCAATGGCATGACTACATGGCCTCAAAAACTTACACTTGTCGATTTCCACACTCAGTGTCTGCAAAAAGCCGCGAGCCGCATCAAGCCCGATTCTCCTATTTGTCCCGAATGCGTGCTCGCTAACATCCTCGAGCCGATTCCACTCAAAGCACAGAAATTCGACTCAATCTCGCTCATGTACGTCTTACACTGCCTTCCTGTTCCTCTGGCGACCAAAGGCCGGGTATTTGCGAATTTGAAGCCCTTTCTTAACGATGAGGGGACGTTGTTCGGTTCAACGGTTTTGGGGAAGGGAGTGAAGCATAATCTGATTGGCGGGTTTTTGATGTGGTTATATAATTATATCGGGATGTTTAGGAATTGGGATGATGCCAGGGAGGGTTTTTTGGGGCCGCTGAGGGAGCATTTTGAAGTTGTTGAGAGTGAGGTTGTTGGGACTGTGTTGCTTTTTAAGGCGCAGAGACCGAGACGTTGATAGGTGGTGTGCTTAGTCTTTGGTAAATATTGAGCGAGAGGGTGGTTAATGGTATGAAGTTTCATGATCTTTAAAGTCCAGCGGGGAGAAAACTCTGAATTTAACTTACATAGAGGTGTGGGATTCAATTTCTCATATTCAGGAAAGGGAGGTTTTGGGGGTCTATCACTGGGAATAATCTCAACTCTGAACAGAAGGAGTGTCTAGGCATTTACTCTAAGCAAATTTTTCAGGGAAGATATACACTCTTCTGAAAGGTAGGTATAGCGTAGCGGAAACTCTAAAGGACTAGAGCACCCAAAATTCGGTATATGCAATGAGAGTTTACCTCAGCACTCAAAATTAGGCTTTTGCTGGAGAATCATAACGTCATTAAATTCGAATATGTTTACCATCCTATAAATAAGATCAAAGAAACCAGAAACTTCAATGAAACAATATAGAAAAGCAGTTGAAGGTAACAATTGTCACTAGATAATTCACTGAGTTGGATATACTTGATTACTTGCACTATCGACTGGGAAGCTTCCTTTCATGTTCCTAAATCAACACTCCTTGCCACTTGATTTATCGTCTTAAACAAATAATTGAGGGAGTGTACTGAATTCACTCAATTCATCTGCACGAAATGTATCGACCAAATCAAGGAGCTGCATCTGTTCGGCTGTGCGAAGGCCCTTCGTACCTTTCAATCCCGGGATTTTCGCCATTTCGGGGTAAAATTAAAGTGAAGTCAAAGATTCAGGAGCAGAATAAAGCTGAGGAATGAGCTAGAGGCGCCTCGAAGGTCATTGAATATATCCTTTTAAAGTTAGCTCATAGCAAAATGTATATCGAAATCTAAGAAGGCCTGCCGTTGTCTGTCAATAAGGCGAGCATGTTCTGGTTGGCAAGCTGTGGTAACGGCCTGTTGATTCGTTGTAAGGAGAAGACAGTGTAGTATCAGATAAGGGATTCCAGGTGGCTCGTTAAGAATTGGCGAATAGTACAGTGAGCCGTGGTTTATGATATGCACTCAATAATGACTGTTCATTGATTTTCCGTCACTCTTGAGCGCATGCCGTGATATTGACCATGGGGTGATGCGAGCACCAAAGTATGTAGTTATAGGGTGGCCCTAATCCGCCTCATTCGCACTTTAGGCCTATTCGTTAATATTGCCGAATAGATATACTCTATTAGTTAATATTACCAAAAATGTAAGTAGACTAGTTAGTTTATCAGTACCCTTATATTGTATTAATACTAGTGTCGTTGCTAGCCGTTGCTGACTTATGGTTTTGAGTATATATTACAACAGTTTTCAGTCCAATAAGAGTTATCGATTTGGGGTTAAAAAGGAGAGATAGTTAGAGGACTAAGTAGTAAGCTAAGAGACAGACTAGAAGGCGAAATAGCCTATAACTACTTCTTGAAGTAAGCAGAACTACAGATGATATAGTTGATAGATTTGAAAATGTACCGGCTCTAATATACTACCCTAACTATATAAAAATCTTCAAATATCAGTTGGCATATTTGTTAATATTCAATATCTGCTCTATCTACTAATCTGATTAACAAACCGGCTAGCCTATTTTGACTTCAAGTAATATTAGCTAATATAGTAGGCCTATTGGGCAATGTTGACGGATGGGCCAGAAGTGCGAATATGGCGGATGAGCCCAACTTACACAACAGTTCGATTCCCCAACCATATCTTTTTTAAGTGCCAAGACTTCGCATACCATCAACACCAAGCTACTGAGGTATTTTCGTGTCTTTGTGAGATTTCAAATGTCTGACGGATTTTTCTGTCGGGCAAAGCACTATCCCACGATCATTCATAGCCAGCCTCACTTCTGGATTATGGGTGGTCATTGACAGATTAATACGGTATCTAACTGGCTCAAGTTTTTCTATGCGTGACACATTTCTGTGCAGTACGACAGGTTTTTGAGCGGCCAATGCTAATTTCTCTCAATTAGGTCTTATACTTGCAGCTTGCTTGAGAATCCCGGCAGCTATGACACAACCAAACTTGGCATGGTTTATTAATTCAACTACAGATCGTAGTAGTGCCCTTTCAACTCTTAGAAAGATCGTAATGTCACCTTTCCTTTCCTCTTTCTCCTCTCCACACACCATATAAAGACTTTCAACTCTCCGCATCATCACACCTCAGGATGTACAGCAGCGCATTGCAGGGGTGAGTCTTTAGAGTGGTGTCACATCGATCAGTATCACGGTTACTTGTCACACCCTCTCCATATTCATCTGAACAGGGTTAATTTTTTCATTGACGATATGGGACGTAGTGAGGCAGGGAGATGAGGAGAGATAAGGAAGCGGGGGAGGGAATGAGGTAGGATAGCCTTGATTTGTTCGACAGTCACTGCAATGTCCTCCATCCAATTTTTTACGTCCATGTTAGATAATCCTACCCCTCTTTCCCTCTCTTCAATTCTACATATAAGACCTTCTTACCCGTCTTCATCTCATAAACAATCGCCTCAACCAACAACCCTCAGAAAAAAATCTTCACACCAACAAATCCCCAACTCGTCACCATGACTACTATCTTTTCAAACCCAAATGACCAATCTCCGGTCAACACCCGTCATCAAGAATTCATAGCAGCGTTCAATAGCGGCACTGACATCAATCGCATCATGTCTTTTTTCTCTCCCAACATTTCATACAGCGACTACGGTGATTATCCTTTTTATTTCCCTCTCCTGTCCCTATTTTCTATTTGTATTCTCTCTTTCTTGCCCACTAATTCCCCCATAATATAAACTAACTCTCTCCAGCAATTGAAGCCGTAAACATGAACTACGCTACCACACGCTCCTATATGGAGAAAATGTTCGCGGAAGTCGACTATCTCCATCTCACCCAAGTGAGCCTAACAGGCGATAAGAATTTCACCGCTGGAGAATGGTATGTTTTCCCTCTATTTCTTCTCTTTTTCACCATTCAATGAAACTGTCTTCAACCGCTCTCTTTTTCATTTGACTTGTACTGAGATACTGAATTTGATCTAGGGTTGTGAAATTCAAATACAAGGACACAGCAAAAGGGCTTCGCACCGCGGGGGCCGTTAAAGACCTGAAGGTTGGAGAGGAGATCGAAATGCGGGGTGTGAGTCTTACTTGGTATGACGCGGAAGGAAAGATTATCAAGAATTCTGACTATAGTAACACATGGTCAGGAGGCAATACTGAAGTCTATGTTTAAGCCTTGGAAAAGAGCTTTGCGGCTAGTCCTAACACGACTTTCTTTCTATAATCGTCAGCCCGGGCCTGTGCGCGCCCCGCATAATATATATGAAATTGAGTTCTTTTTGAAGATATTCAAATTATTGTTAAAAATGAATAAGATAATATTTTAAGGGTTTTACTTAATGACCAACCCTTTTTACTATCTGACCGACGGACCCACATAAGGTACCGAACATCTGAGGTACACAACTTTACTATGTAATTGCTATACAAATTTCGTGTATGTATAATGAGAAGCACATTATAATTGTCCAACTTAAAATAAATTTTGAGGATATACTATTTTTCCTACGAATCCTCCTCAACAGTAGTCTTTATATATCAAATCTCGCCCTTCAGCTATACAACTGGGTATAGAAAGAATTAAGCAATATAGCAATATATATAAGGCTGGAATAGAAAGGGAACAGATATATTTAAGAGCTCTCGTAGATATAGTACGAAGCTATAGACTAGAAGACGATCTCAAAGTGCTTTTAGATATAGAGACTTTAGAGCTACAAGAGGTTACTATACTATATAAATACTACTATTGCGGAGCTAGAGGAGTTTAATGATAATAAGGCAGATATTTTAATTGAGAGGCAGATCTTCGATAGTATAGAGGTCTATAATTAAGAGGTAGATAGGGAAACAAAAGTATATGAGAGCTCTAGGCTACTCCTTGAAGTTTATTACGATTTTCGTACTTTACTTTAGTATCACAGTCAACTATCTTAAATGGACTTAATTTTTTGTGGAGCGTCGGTCAGATAGTAAAAAGAGTCGGTCATTTAGTAAAACCCTTTTATATAGATCTGCCGATCGGGGCTGTTGTTACAGTCATTCTTCTATTCTTCCTCCGACTCGATGCTGCTGCTAAAAATCATCAAAGCTAGCTGGAAGAAAACTCTTTTATATATTGATCCAATCGGCATCGTTCTAGCCATGGCAGGAATTGTTTACTTCATCCTGGCCCTTCAATACGGGGCATGTGAAAATTCCAAATGTGACGCCACTTCTAGAGAAGTGACAATTACGGCTTATATTTCCTATCCCCCCTTCAGAGTTTAAACTTTGAAAGCGTATCTAATTGGGTGGTGGACCAGGGCTATTTCCCGGTTTTCTGTACACTGCTGTGCTATTGAACTACCTCTTGAACCACTTCTGAATAAGTAGACTAGGCCAGTTTTGTGCATCGTATATGCGTAGAACTACCTCTTATAGTTGGGTAGACCGCCTAGTTCAATTTTTTGTTGATCGCTTGGCTTAATGTGAAGCTGGGGATTTTACTACTGCGCTATCAGCGCGAACCGGGACTTATAACTGTGAAAATTCCAAAAGTGACGCCACTTCTAGAGAAGTGACAATTACAGCTTATATTTCACAGGGCACAACCTACTCTTGGAAGAGCAGTACAGTAATCGGATTACTCGTGGGGTTTGTTCTTATCACGGCTGCTTTGAATATTTGGGAAATCTATTAAACAGAGTACGCCATGCTGACACCAAGATTATTGAAGCAGCGCTCGGTTTGGTCACCTTCAGTCTTCCAATTATTCTTTGCTGGATCGTAATTTTTGATCCTTTACTACCTCCCTATCTATTTTAAAAGTCTTCTTGGGGCAATTCCGATCAATTCCGGCGTGGATAACTTGCCAATGGTGATCGCGGTCGGGATTTTCGTCCTCGCAAGTCGTGTTACGCAAGTACTTTTATGGCGGCTGGCACAGCCCTTACATGCGTCTCTGCCGGTTTTTTCTATCAGATGGATATTAATACGTCTTCGAAAAAATGTATCAAGTTCTTGTAGGGGCGGCCATTGCCTTTCTATTTATGAATTGTTTGAATGTGGCTCAGGCCTACGCGGATGACTTTATGGGACTGGATTACCAGGAGGCGGCAACACTCCTTCGTAGACATGGCAAGCGTCAACGAAATCATTCAGTGTAAGTCATCCAACCCGATTTATATGTAAAAGTAAGCAGCTAAAATTTCTATGTAGTCGTCCAGAAACTAGGAGGTGCATTCAGTATATCAGCCGCTCAATCGGCCTTTGTCAATCGATTCGTCGCTACGTTGCCTTCCATGACCATTTTCTTGCTTTACAATGACTGAATCAGAGATCGAATGCTCTGTAATTTTGGAATGTGCAACGATACTGCTGAGATAAGGAAATGAGGTTGAGATGACCGTGCCTTAACACGCTGACGAGGTCGGCGACCCGTAGGTGCTACCGGCTTACTGGTCACACAGTAATGAGCTTATCTCATTCTGGTATGTGAGCCGGGAAACCGGTTTTGCAAGGAACTGTAACAGCTGCGTTTAAGCATCTAGTCCTGGCATCTCTCTAGCCACAGCCTATACTTCACTTTGAGAACGTACAGTTCCTCTATATCATCTTCTAAATTTATGTCTAGCTCTCGAGAACACCCATTACTCTATCACTGCTTTGAAGAGCCTATCATCTGACCCCAAGCAGCAAATTTCCCATGATGCGCTTCCATGAATTCAGCGGCAGGTCAAGCTCTATTACATTCTGAGTCATGACCTACTTTTAGGTGATCCAGATCATCTCCAGCTTAGGTCTGAACAAGATGATCCAAATGAGGGCTATTTATTTAGAAGCATGCAAATTATATGTCGATAAAATTTTATTACCGTTGTAGCCATATTAGTGATACTACCTTGCTAACTATTCCCCCCCCCCCACCATTTCTTCCCTTTCCCAAAGCAACTCTATGGTAGCACCAGTAAAACCAGATATAAGACAAAATGCGATTGTTTTGAGTGCCAAAGCATACCAGTCAACTTCCTTGCCTTGAGTTGCATGTGCAGCTATATATAGATCAACACTCCACCAGTACATAGCGCCGGCCGCAAAAAACTGATCCCATTGTATCAACCAGAGAGTCCCTTCACCGACTGATTCAGTCTGGATAGATGACGATGGCCAAGTGTTCAAGAAGACGGTCGTTGGATGAAGTCCAGAAACTGTTTCGGCATCCATAAGGTTTGGAAGAGCATAAGCAGTGGTCAGTGAGATTGCCCATGTTGCAATATGTGTGATGGCTGCAACTGCAAACGCCAAAACGTAAACGGAACGGAGTGCAGTCCTCGCCCGTTTCCGCTGGGTTTTTGGATCAACCTCAGACTCCGTGAAAAACTTCTTTGCAATAAAATGAACTGCAGTGCTCCAGAATGGCCATAACTGCCATAGCGCGATGGCTGTCTGTCTTGTGAATAGTATCTGAGTTATCGTCTCCGGTAAAGCGACTAACACACAGGGCAGAATGAGTCCAACTATGACATTGACAACTAGAGCTCTCAACTCATGTATCGGAATGGACAGGTTTTCGATAGTAGGGTGGGATGCCGTGGTGGAGATGGAGAGGTGTATTAGGAGGTACCACGGTATCGATATGGCGAGGGTCACCAAAATCCCAATCATTCCCCATAAAGTTGGACTGAAGAAGAATGAACTAGAGGAAGAAGTTCTGTTTCCTTTCCTCAAAGACTCCAAAGAAACCAAGACCAAGGACAAGGTTATCGTTCCGAAATAATTGCAAAACATGAGACTCAGCCCAGGAAAGCTCCCATCAAGGACTGGCCAGTAAAAGACGAACATGGTCGCTAAAGTTTCGTCGAGGGATTCAATACCAGTCGTTTGTGGACGTTTTCTTGGATCCGTTTGGGGAGAGGTAAGCCATGCTTGCCGCTTATCCAAAACTATGTTGATGTAGCCGTTTCGATAGGAGAAGTCCCCAAGGGCATACAGCGCTAAAGCGCCATAAATTGGCAAGATGTATTTTGTTAGCTGAGGCATAGGTTGATTGAACTCGCTCTGTTGATAAAGGGTGTGGAACATTTGGAGGTTAATGTACGCTTCTCGAATTTTGAGCGCTTGGCAGATTAGATGATTTCCCGTTATCATACAGACCACCTTGTGTCACTCAGTAAATAAATTAGTCAAAACGGGATCAATATAGAGTCAATTCTAATATGATTATATGCATAACATAGAGTAGTTTCCCCAAAGAGAAGAGCTAAGAGGTAGCTTAAAGCGACAGCACATATATACAGGAGGGGTGCGTTTTTACCCCACTCTAAGTAACTAGCTCACAAATCGATCGATCGATGTGAAACTCTAATCCGATTGTGCAGTCAGGATAGCATAATAGGGCATAGCGTGGAACAGTCTACCCAAGAATACGAGAGCTGAATAATAGCTTAAATTGACAGCACATGATACAAAAGGTGGCGCGTACAGAAGGAGGGGTGCACTTTTGGGCGACTCCAATTAAAAAGTTCACAAATCATTCAATCGATGCAGAGCAAACTCGAATCGGATTATACAATTAGGGTAGCATAGTAGAGGGGCGCAGCGTGGGGCAGTCTACCTGAGGCAATATGACAGCACATTATCTAGAAGGAGAGTGCGTTTTCTCCGACTCCAATTAACTAGCTCATAAATCAGTCGGCTAATACAGTCGGATCATGCAGTCGGATCATGCAGTTCGGGTAGCTTAATGATAGCTGAAAGTCGATGCAGAGTAAACCGAAATCGGATCATGCATAGTGGCAGCTGTGAAATATAAGCCGTAATTGTCACTTCTCTAGAAGTGGCGTCACTTTTGGAATTCTCACAGCAGCACATTATACAGAAGGGTGCGCTTTACCGAAGACTCTAATAAATATAACAAGGCGTCAAATTCTGAATATAACTATAATAATTGTTTGTTTAATTAGGCAGTATTACTATGAAATAAAAGGGCTCACCTAGTTATTAGTTAAACTAAGTTATTACTTATTTATTTTTACTTTATTTTTTAATTGTAAATATTAATAATAACATTTAAATTTAATTATATCTTTATAAATTATTAAAATAATTTTATAATATTGAATAATACTAATTGAAACTATTAATTATTTTATAATAATTATACTTTAAATTAAATACTTTAAATTAAAAGAATTATTAAAACGATTAAATTTTTATTAAAATTAAATTATCTTTATTATTATTAATAATAATAATCTCTTTTAAATTTAATAAAAATAATATTATTTTAAAATATTTAGTTTTTTCAATTTATTATATAAATAGTATAATTTTATTTTATTTATAATTAAGTTTTTTTAATAAATTTTCTTTATTTCGATTTTAAATTTCTTATAATATATTTTTAAATTTAAAATAATTTCATTTTATTATTAAAATTTAATAAGTATTTAAAATATAATTATTAAAAAGTTTAAATAAAGTTTAAAACAATAAAAATATTTTTTAATATTAATATAAAGTTTATATTATTTATTTTATTTTAAATACTTAATTAAAATTCTTTATTTATAAATAATAAATTATTAGTAATCTTTTTTATAATTTATATTTATTATAAATATTTTTAATTAATAAATATATATTAATTATTTTTACTTTTTTAATTAAATTTAACTTTTATATATTATTATCAATATTAAAATATAAAAGTGATTTTTAAAATAAAATTATATATATAAATTAAATCTAAATATATTGTAAATTCTTTGTAATTAAAAATTATAATTTTTTTAAATTTGATTAATATAAATAAAATAAAACTTTAATCTTATAAATTTTTTATAATATTTTCTCTTGATTTTTAATTTTATTATAACTTTTTTCTTTTTTAATTTGTTTTTTTAGATTATAACAATACTATTTCTTCTAGTTATAATAATATAAAGTATAATAGATCGAATTATATAGTTTATTTAATAATCAGGAATATAATTGTTGATTAAAACAGTTTAAAATATCAGAAGTAGATAACCGGTAACCTAGTTTGACCGGTAGCTAGGTGAGCCCTTCTAGTACAACTTCGACGCAATATGAAATCGAGGGCTTGCCAACCGTTGCTTGGGATGCATAGCTCCCACTACGATGCTTTGCAGAAGGGAAGACGTCTAGTTGCACATCAAGCTTCCCACTGGACGGCGTCGTTGTCTTGCCGGCTGTTTCATTGAAACCCACGATCTCTTGCGTGAAAGCTTTATGCAGCAGAAGTGTTGGGCGCTGTTGCATATGAACTGCATGTCGTTCCTTCGCATATTGATTTCGGTTGTTATCCGAGTCAAGATTCTTTTGACATGGGCAGCTGAATTTATTGTGGGTGCATCTCATGGGTTTTCAGCTTGGTGAGAGCTGCCCATCCGAGAAATCACAAGCTCTGCCACGGCCCCCCTCCCCCCAGGACTCACCTGTACCCTCGTTCGAATTTGAGTTCTCGAATTCGTTGAACTACCCGTTTGCCGTCCATAGATAGATTGATTGATTGAGCGTGTAATCCTGCTGACATTTTATCGACGTGCTTATTAGCTTGGTCGATAATCTGATTATCACAATGGAAAGGTTCAGGGTAATCATTGTAGGAGGATCTATTACTGGAATGATCTTGGCACATTGTCTTGATCGCGCTGGAATTGATTATGTCGTCCTTGAAAAACATCAAGACATATTTGCAGAGCCTGGAATTTCCATCGGACTTATGCCCAACGGCTCTCGGATCTTGGAGCAACTAGAAATATACTCTGATGTGGACGAGCTATATCAGCCGATTCAAAAAATATACCAGTATTTCCCCGATGGGTTCTGTATTGAGACTGACAGCCCAGTCAAGATAGTTGAAAGGCAAGCTTCGCTCGAAGAGGAATTCTCAGGCTGACTAACAAACAGATTTGGCTTACCCTTCTGTGTTATTGAGAGACAACAATTTCTTGATGTTTTGTATTCAAAATTCAAGGACAAGTCGCGAATCCACAAGAAGAAAAAGGTCGTCGAGATCTGCCAGGGCAGATCAGACGTCTCTGTCACGACTACAGATGGGATGACCTACCATGGCGATCTTGTTGTCGGAGCAGATGGTGTTCACAGTATCGTACGCTCTGAAATGTGGCGGATTGGCAATCTAGAGCAGCCGGGATTTGTTACCGAAGAGGAGAAATCTGGTGGGTTGAACTGCGAATCTAGCCAATCATAATTAACATCTTTTAGAACTGTCTGCAGAATACGGATGTGTGTTTGGTGTATCCAACGCGGTTCCAGGCGAAAATCGTTGGGAGCATATCATCCGATATAATGAGAATTTCTGCTTTTTGTTCTTCCCAGCAAACGGTACAGATCTCTTCTTCAACGTGATTTATAAGTTGAAGCAAAGGTATAAGTATCCCAATATTCCACGATTCACTCAAGGCGAGGCGATTGAAGTTTGCGAATCCGTCGTAGACTTCCCTGTCTGGAACAATGTCAAATTCGGCGACATATGGGAACAGAGACTTGATTTCGCTTTGGTCCCATTGGAAGAACACCTGTTCAGGAAATGGCACCACCGACGAATAATCTGTGTTGGAGATAGCGTTAGTAAGGTTGTTGCCCTCATCTCTTAGTCGAAGTTGAAGTACTGATTCAGACAGATGTCTCCGAACATGGGACAAGGAGCCAATACTGCAATTGAGGCTGTGGCAGCTCTGACAAATGGTCTCCGGACATTGATAAATGCGAATTATCCAGACAAACCATCCGAGCGAGAGCTCAATAACATGCTCGAAACTTTCAATCAGAAACAGGTCAAACGTCTTGATACTGTCCATGGAGATTCTCAATTTGTCACGCGTCTTGAAGCTTTAGATGGGAAAATCAAATGGATATTCGCACGTTATGTAATGGCTTATTGCGGGGATTTGCTTGTAGGTAATCTTGCTAGGATCGTGGAAGGTGGTGGGGTGTTGGACTTCATACCGTTGACAGTTCGTTCTGGGAAAGACTGGCCACCATGTCCATGGCAATCTTCCTGGGGCATCTCAGAGTCGATTGACTTTTGCAAGAAACTTGTCATGAGTGTATCGATCGTTTTGGTTGCAATTGTGGTGGCCTGGATAGTACGCTGAATTTCTTGGCGGGAGAGAAATGAAGACTAAGAGAGATCATGTTCAATCGGGATTCTTGTACAGTAGATAGGAATATGAGTTCTTTTCATCTATCCTCTACTCAAGCCATCAGCTATCTTAATAATTAATTGTTGGCCTTCCATGCTTAGCCACTTTACGTAGCAGCTGACAATGGAACGACTGTGCGTTATTGATCGACAGTATTTGAATTTCTTTCATAACCAGTATTACACACGCTTACGACGGTTGGACGAACGAGACTTTCTCAAGCATTTAGCATCGACAGAGGCCTGTGGTCCCGAAACCGATGGTCCTCCCATAGGTTGGGGATAGAGAAGCTTCCTACCGCCTATCTACCAGAGTCTGAACTCAAAAGGGTCAGGTTAAAACTTCACCGGAGTAGGACATCTTCAGCTGTACTCTTCTCTCGAGCTTACAATTTTCCAGGACAACTCAAGCCGTATTTCATCCGTGAAGGCATACCTCCAGATATCCTACATAGAGATCGTAATGATCTAACAAGACTCTTTGATGATGAGTTTTATTATTTGTACCTAGATCGTAAAGGCGATGAGATTCTTAACACTAGGATTCTCCCATACCTGCTCAATGACGATGCCCTCAGCGCGGCTTTCGCGAGTAATCAATTTTCAACTTATCGTCATATCGCAGAAGCTTTCGCCATTTACCCTGAAGAATGGATTGAACTTGTTAATATGTTCAATTCTCACGAAGATTGGGAGAGACTGAGAGAGCTTATGCTAGGTCCGCACTTGACCTACCAGGAGCTTAGCAATCGATTGAATAGATATACTAGTAATTCAACTGTGATGGAATTATATTCTTATATCTATTCCTCCTGGGTATTGTGATTTCCTGCCTGACATTGCCTTCCCCCCTGGATCTGGTCCTTTAGGTTAGAGCCTTTCTTGTTTGTACTCTTCCGCAGTAATATAACTTGTTTACTCCGGTATAATCCTGCCTACTATCTGTATATAAAACTTGGTTACTTATATTTTCACTTTTATTATATTGGATAATATTAAAAGTTATTTATTGAATTGAAAACATCTAAGACTTCTATAATACTTTTGTATCTTCTCATTATTAACAATAATTAATAAATATTTCTCTATTTCTTACTCGAAGATTGATAGTTCAAACCTTAGTATAAGTCTAGAGAAATACTCGGTCTTGGTAGTTGTTCTCATCGCTACTTTTACAGCTCTCGGGGAGTATTGGGATGAAGCTACGAAGTGCCGACCCTCAATTGGAGAATATATAGATCAGATCGATCGTATAAATCTATGTCTTTCCTCTACTCATAATCTTGTAGACAAATCTCCTCTATTTACTCGCGGGTGGGTCTTACAGGAATTACTTCTATCTACTCGTATAGTGTTTTGGACGAAAGATATATTAAACTATAATTGCCGCGAAAAGTTTGTTTCAGAGCATGGCTACGACTGTAATCGGTTCGGTATTTATACCTCGGAATAGAGCCATGATGTACAACTTATGAGGAACCAGCCTTGCTGGGACGAGAGTCAGCTTTCGTTACGTGGGCTGTAGTCGTTCAACGTTTTTCTTCAATGAACCTACCCGTCCCGCAGGACACACTGCCAGCGATATCTGCCATTGCCAAAAGCATTCAAGCAATATTTCCAGATGATTATCTAGCGGGATATTGGCGCCAATCCTTCGTCGAGAGTCTTGCTTGGGTTTCAATGAAGAAGCCGGGATTTGTATTGAAGAAAGATAGCCATCATTGGGAGCCGGAAAACTATGTGGCTCCGTCTTGGTCTTGAGCCTCCGTCTCTACCTTCTAGCAAATTAGTCTCCGATTTATCCGCCGAGAATTTCGTAGGAACGTCGTTAGGCTGCGGCATGGGGCCCCATGGGCCGGGTTTTCCACTTCTTGTCCCGCCCACTGGGTCCCCATAGGCTGGGCGGGTAATGGAACAATAGGCTGTCCCGCCTATAGGTTACCCAGTAGGCTGCCAAGAACCCAGTGGGCTGCCAAGAACCCAGTGGGCTGCCAAGAACCCAGTGGGCTGCCTAGAGCCTAGAGCCTAGTAGGCTACTAAGAACCTAGGACTTATTTTAGACTAAGAAATTATATACTCTTTCTACTATATTTTATATTGAAAATTGAACTTATAATTTTATTTAATTAAAATATTACTTATGGATTTTTACTTCTATTATAATTATTTTTATAATAGATTAGTTATTATCTATTACTCTATAGACTATCTATTACCTATAGCCTAATTTATTATCTACTA
Source organism: Clarireedia paspali (assembly GCA_026225955.1). Lineage (NCBI taxonomy): Eukaryota > Fungi > Ascomycota > Leotiomycetes > Helotiales > Rutstroemiaceae > Clarireedia > Clarireedia paspali. The sequence continues at coordinate 21,887 of JANGZZ010000265.1, read as the reverse complement.
GGTAATAGGTAACTTACTAAGTAATAGATAGTCTACTAGGTAATAGGTAGTCTACTAGGTAATAGGTAATATACGGGCTATAGATAACCTATAGACTGTAGGCCAGGTTTTTATTTTCTCAGCCCACCCAATGGGGCCCCAAAGAGTTAGCAGCCCGCCTATTGGGGCCCCGACCCGGTGGACGGGGTCCCGCCCACTGGGCTTCTGCTGCAGCCTAAAACGTCGTACTCATTACAACTACTCAACTTGCAACTGCCCACCCCACAGGCATGTTTTCTGCTGGAAGCATCAGCCTACAAAAGACCATGACAGAGAAAGCGTTCTGTTCAGAACAGTTCCCTGATGATACCAATATACACTACTGGACAGAATCAAATAGCAGGGCCGAAATATTTCTTGAAGCTCCTGTGGATCCTTGCGGAGGGATGATTTGTTTCCTCTTAGGCCACCTCGATATCAATGAGGATGAGTACGGAGCTTGGGATCGCAGGTCTTATACTAGGGTTTTGTACCTTGTACTTTTATTAGAACCGACACACATCAAGTATCGAATCAATATCGAAGAGTTGGCCTTGGTATCTTAAGTCAAAGCAAATCGTTTAATAGTAAAAAACTAAAAACTTTAATCGAAATTATCTAATCTATAAATTACAATATAAGAGATTAAGACAGTGAAACAGAATATATTTACTATATCACAATAATCAAATAAAACTTCAAAGACATTATAGAATTTAAAAGCTAATATCTGTGAAGAGTTTAAATCCCCCTATACGACCTTTCTAAAATAAGCCATCAGGGTCATACTTTTTGCTTATTTCCTACAAAAGGCGCAAGTTTGTCTCTCCGTAAATTTGGAACAGCTTTTGCCACTGCGCACAATAATTCATGTATCGGTAAGGATGAGCTGTTCCACTGCACACTGCCACAGCCTCCATGTTCTCTATCGCTTTGCGAGTGATTGTATTGACCAGTTCATCATCTTCATCTTTGTCCCTATTGACTGTGAAGCTCACAAGTATAAGGGGCTCATCAACACCATTTAGGCCTAGCGGATTTGCATCCCCTTTCTGAAGCCAGGATGGCAAAAGCGGTTGCATGACAAGTGTCCAGAATAAACCCTTTACTTGTCGTAGAGGATCAATGGATTCTCGGTAGACAGAATGCATGGCAGTGATTTTAGCAGGGTCATTTTTGATGGTGATAGTTGAGAAGAGTTGACGTCTACCAGGAGGATTGAGAGCGTTCATTTCGTCGGTAGCGCTAGTTAAAGTCCGAACTTTGCAGGTGCGCCAAATGCGCCAAAGCGAGGAAAATGATGATCTTTCCCAAAATGTTGGCCATTTCTTTGCAGGTGGTGAAAGTGTGAACCAGATTTACGGCGATAGCTTGGATACCGATTGCTTGAATATAAGAGAAGCAAACAATAGCACCTGCGGCATTAACATCGCTAGCTGAAGTGCCAGAGCCTTTCGAATCTGCTGCAGCAACGTATTTGTGGAAGGCGGAAAGAACCTTAGTGGCCTGAAAGATAGGCATGTATAGGAATCCGCTCCATATTTTGGTAGCTGGGAAAGCAGGAGCTGTAAATCGTGTGACTATACCAAAGTTGTTAGAGCCGCCTTTGAGAGCAAGCCATAGATCCGAGTTATTAGATTCAGAAGCTGTAACAACGGTTCCAGAGGCAAGAACGATATCGTAACTGATAATGTTGGAGCAGACAAGGCCGAAACAAGGGGAGAAAAAGGAGAGGCCACCTATGTATACCATTAAATTAGTCAGGGGTAAATTGTATGACGGCACATTATATTCCCTAATGGCTGGAAATATAATATGAAGTATAGAATCATTTGTATCAAAAACAAACACGGTAGATGCTCACCTCCTAAAGTCAGACCGCCAACACCGACAGCCGAGTTCCTGCCTCCAACAACGGAAAGACCTCGTGCATTCAAGAACTTAGAAACATCCATCCACTTGTTTCCAGCTCCAATAGCGACACTTGATCCATCATCAGAGGGAATGGCCTCATTGAAAAGGCTAAGATCGATCAATATACCCCCGCTAATACTTGCTGTGCAGTGAACAGGTGAATGTCCACCGCTACGGACGGCGAACAGTCCCTCGGATTTTATTGTGCCAGCATGTATTTGTTCGTCGTATTCGTGCTTCAATATAGTGATGACTGTGCAGAGATCCTGAGTATTACGAGGTCGGACAACACATGCCGGAACAATATTATATTCTTGCTTAGCCCAATAAGAGTTCAGTGATTGTGTGAAAGCTTCAGTATGGTGTGGAAGAATTGTCGCTGTACAAAGCGACCGACAAATGACCGAATGAGATTAAAACCTCATTTGGTCTACAGGAGAGCTACGAACGAGATTGAGCTCATTCGGGGGATGCAGGAGAACTCTTACGGAAGGTGATTAAGAGTATGTAATTGAGAAGTATAAAAGAAGGGCCTTATACCCTCGATAGATAAGAAGCAAGCTACAATCCCTGAACACACCTGAATGCACCTTTGTGAATGTGCATCTTGGGCGTGAAGGGTGTAGCGACAAGAATAAGACTGTCTGGGAGCGACGCTGCAAGGCTCTCATAGAGTTTTGTGGGAATTGGCGACATGGAACTTGGGATTGCCTGAATCTTTTTACCTGGAGCTGGTATTAGACGACACACAAGGACACTAATAGAAATAAGCAACTGAGAATTCATTGCTGTTTATTTTGCATGTCCAGATAATAACATTTGTGGTATTTGTATTGGATATAGAATGGTGCAGTTGACGTTTTGTTGGCCAATTTTCATGTGCCGCATATCTATACACCAAGTAAGAAGGCTTTCAACGGTGGGGGCGATGGCTGCTCCGGGCGCACAAGACCGCATAATCCTTGAATGTAATCTTACAGTCATATATACAGTCATATGCGGCACGTAATTGATTCTAGCCACAACCACTGGAAGGATTCGGCATCGTGAATTTGCATACACATGTATACATACAACTACTTTGAGATTTCTACTGCAATAAAAACTTATTATATATATATAGGGTATATCCCCTTGAGGTGATTAAAGCTATATACTCGTCGATCTCTATATAGCGAAAGCAGGAAACTAAAGTTTCAACCCAAATCCTGATTACGAGGTAGGTTTAGTCTATCTTTTTAGCTGCTAAGCTAATTTTTTTATGGGGTTTAATTCTGGTATTTAAATCCTAAGAATATTTCCGGAAACTTATATATATATCTTTCCAGATAAGGCACGTGATTAAACTCCACTTCACGCCTCTCCAGAAAGTCTCCAAGTGCGGGGAAAACTAGAGTATCAGTTGTTACAACGTATATACGCTATTACTACTCGCTCCTCAACTCTTTTCAGCATCGACAGTATCAGCAGTCGGTCTTCCTCATTCTGTTTAATAGTTACACCAAAGGCGATTCGAGTCCCTTTGCCTTGAGCTATGGTTTCGCCCTTGCTGTACCTGAAAACTTCGCACGGAGATTGTGGATTATACAACGTCAAACAGGGTATCACGTCTATCAGGGCTTCCTACTTCACTGAATAGAATGGATAAGGGCCCTCCTCCAGTAAAACGGCGGCGACTGTCTATGGCGTGCATTGAGTGTCGACGGCGGAAGGTAAAATGCGATACAGAAACACCTAAATGCCGAAATTGTCGCTTGCGAAACGATATATGTACAACAACGGATCCCAAACAGCCTCATGTACCAATTTCTCGGGTCTGGGTTGAGAAAGCAGATGTAGTTCAGTTAAACTCAGCAACAAATCAAATCGGCGTGAGCCATAGCTTAGCCCCATCTCAGTCCCCAGGGTTATTGATAATGAGACCGAACGTCGGCGATTCACCTCAGAGTGCTAATATATCAGCAACAGAAAGTAAGAATAAAGGTATTTCTCCAGCTCAACAGCCCTATGAGATGGCCTTCAATACAGACGTCAGTACCGATAGGATCAAGATGATGGGGGCTAGCAGTTCACAATGCCTAATGAAATCTTTTGATGTCTACCTGGAATCAGCGCGTATGAAACCTTTGTCTGGCAACTTCCGGCACGGGATGCAACAAGTAGAAGAGATGCAATTTCCTTTGGGCGCCTCTCTTCCTGCTCTACCAGAAACGACTCGGCGCCACTTTTACGTGTCAGTGTTTTTCGACAGGATACATCACATTTATCCGCTTTTCGACATCGACAAAGTCAAAGCCACCATTGAAAATTTCGCTTCGATGTCCGAGTTTCATTCCCTACCACAGGAGCAGGTCCCCTTGTTGGCATCCGCATACCTCATTGTAAGCATAGGTGCAGACGAAGAAGCGCAAGGGCTTACTGATGATGGCAATAAGTATCTTATTGCAGCAGCTAGCCTCTTAGGGCACGTTACTTTCATGCCTTATCTACCCGCTGTCCAGACATTACTTTTATTTACACTTGCTGCTAGAGGGCGGAACAAAGATGGCGTTGGTTGGCAAACATTGGGACAGGCAATTCGCATTGCATACACCCTTGGACTTCACCGGCATTCGGTCAAAAACCCAACAGATCAACACGGTCTACGAAACCGCTATGAGCAGCTCTTTCATGCCCGGATATGGGCGATCTGCTGCTCATTGGAGAAAATGATGCAGTTAGAATCTGGTAGGCCGTCAATGATTCAGGATGTCGACCGTGATCACATGATGGGACCGGAACAGCGTCCTCCAGGAGGATACGATTTTCTCCAGTGGCACATGGGACTTGCACAACATCAGGGTCTCATCAGTCATCATATTTATGGTCACAAAGCAGGAGATCGAATGGCTGGAGAGATCCTTTCTGACACAGCAAGACTTGACCGTTCGCTCTTGTCATGGGCCAGAGAACTACCCGAAGAGTTCCGCCCAGGAAATGATTTGTTCTGCTCAAGTGATCGATTTCATATCGCCGCTTTACTTTCTATACAGTATTATCAAACAGCCATCGCATTGCATAGAGCAGCATTGATCTCACCTGCATCGACATTTTCAGCTGAAGTTGCAAACCATTGCTTTGACGACTCAGCTAGACTTCGTTTACAAGCTGGAGAGGCAATATGTGTGAGCAGTGCCCGCTCTATAGCAAAGCTGGGTATTGAATTGTTGGACCGCAATATCCAGTCACGAATCTTAACAGCAGGCCCATATTTACTGGCTTGCATTGTGTTAGGAATATCATTAATGAAGAATCCCGGCAGTCGAATTATGGCTGCTGACCTTGAGGTCAGTTATTTTTATAATAGGGCCGAACATTTGCTGAAAATAAATAGTTACTCAAAGCTTGTGCCGAGTATACAGCTGACCAATTTCTAAAATCTGGTCATAATGCTCTTTTTGTGAGAGGTGAATATTACACATTAACAGGCATGTAGATTGGAGTCATAGCTTACAGATCTCTAGGAATCACATCGATTTATCAACAAGTTCGTCTACATATTGATCGAACGTCAAATAATCAATACACCGATAGTATAACAACTACAGCTCCCGCGCTACCTGATGTTAGTACTAATCAGCAAATTTCCACCCAACTTGGAGGCGAGGAGATACAGCTTGTTCACGGTCAAAATCTATATAATGAGGTAACAATCTTGAACGACAGATTGAACACTCCGAAAAATACATTCGAACATCCTCAATCCAAAACACATCCTCACAATCAAGAAACTTTAGTACATAATGGAGGAATTAATTTGGGTATACCTGCTCCGTCACCGATAAACACTAATCAGGATATGTTCGCAGACTCGTTACCATTTGATAACTTGAACGTGCAGGAGTTGTGGACTTGGATGGGTGATCTAGATGGTTTCGATAGTTAAAGCTACTATAGATATTATGAGGAGAATGAGCTGTATAAAAAAAGGTCTCAGTATATCGGATAAGTAACTCTATATTATGCTAAAAGCAGTAATGAGTTGATATTTCAAGGCCCAAGGGACATCTCCTATCGTTAATATTACACTATATTACACTATACTGTACTTCGAAATTTGCCTCTAACTTAGAGGCTCCCCATCATCCTGTATCCCCAGAAGCAAACTTCTTATTTTTTTTTCCCCTATTAAATTATTATAGAACCAAAAACCAATACATTGTTGCTGTTAAAGCTATGCTATGCCACTGCTTCGTTGTAAATAAGCTACGTCAAGAACCCATTCTTGTGCCGCGGCTCGGAGGTGGGGGTGTATCAACAATCGGAAAAGTGGGGATATATTCTCTTGTGCCACGGCTAGGAGGTGGGGGTGTATCAACAATCGGAAAAGTGGGGATATATTTTCTTGTGCCACGGCTAGGAGGTGGGGGTGTATCAACAATCGGAAGTGTGGGGATATAGTCGGTTACCTGCTCCCGGGGACTTAGAATTTCAGGCTATGGCTAAATAAGGCAGCCAAGATGTACAGTGTACAGCCGAGAGCTTCGGAGAGCTAGCGTGCCGCGGCGTTTTAGTGCCCGAATTATCTCGTATCGGCCTAAATAGGGATCCTCGATGTCTTAGTATCGGCCGCTAAATTGTCGACACTAGAGGAGCCGTGCGTCCGAATTCAGGGGGTAGTCCACTGTGGGGGTCGGTCCAACCCCGCATTCATACCCCTCTGTCCCCTCCGTTCGTCGAATAGTTTGGTCTTCTATTTTAAACGGTAAACTTGAACCAAGGTATACATATTTCCCCAGAAGGGATACAACTTAACCACTTTATAAGCACTGCCTCATTGTCTATCAAAGCCGCAGAAATCGTATCTTCATATCGAAGACTTGAGTTTCACACACGTATTACGCCACATCACCTTTCATTATGTCGGTGACAGAGACTATCACACAAACTGTTCCTCATTTCAGCAAGCCTAAAGACTTGGTGGACTTCTCTGGCATGAAATTTGGAGATTGGAGGGACGAATTCCACAAGAACGGATGCGTCGTTCTTAAAGGTGTTATCACCCCGGAGCGAGCTCAATATTATTGCGAGAAGCAGATCCAATGGCTGCGAAACTTTGAACTTGGCTTCGATGAAAATGACGAGAGCACATGGAAAGCCGAATGTCTCCCAGTAAGCTTCAAGGGAGGGTATGTATTGCGTAGGAAAATTTCCAGAGACAGTGCTCACAATAACAGAATGTATTATGCGTATGGTGCACCACACGAAAAGATGGCATGGGAGGCAAGAACAGAGCCTGCGGTCATTGAGATTTTTGAGAAGCTATGGGGAACGAAAGAGCTACTCTGCTCCTTTGATGGAATGAACATTTCCCTTCCCCGACGCAAAGACCTCAATTGGAGCCCATGGCCGCACTGTGATCAGAATCCCGAGCGGAAAGGGTTAGTGCACGAACTCTATTAATGTTTATCAATACTGACTAAGTACAGAATGCAAGCAGTTCAAGGCTTATTAAACTATGCACCCAACGGTCCGAAGGACGGCGGGTTGATGCTGATGAAAGGATCTGCTAGCCTGTTCGATGAATTTTTCTCTAGTAAGCGCGAAGCAGGCGACCATGAAGATGCACCGCCGCCCGAGCTGAAGTATATGGATCTCTTCCTGTTCAACCCCAAAGATCTCAAATGGTTTGAAGATAGGGGCTGCGAGATGATCAAGGTGAACATGGAACCGGGAGACTTTGTTCTTTGGGACAGCCGAACGATGCATTACGCTTGCTTACCTGAAGGAGAACAAATTCGCCATGTTCAGTATATTTGCATGACGCCCAGGAAGTTTGCCACTGATGATCAGCTCAAACTGAAGACAGAGTGTTTCAATAAATATATTGGGACTACACACTGGCCACATTGGTGAGTAGTCTGTGTTCAAAGTTTAATATATCTTACTTATCTATTCTAGTAACATTCGCCCTGCCACAGAGCCGCCGATTAGGAATGGTGAAGTATGCTCAAAGAATAGAAGTGAGCCTTTTGAGAAGCCTGAGTTGACCGATAAGGTCCTCCAGCTGGCTGGGCTAAAGGCGTATTAAGGGTTGGATATTGTATCTTAGTATAAACAATCTTCATGCAAAATTTAAATCTTATCTTTTACATTTTATAATCATACTACCTAACTATAAGCTATTGCTCTTATAAATGGTTCAGTTGTTTTTTCTCTTAGACCCATATTTCAGAGATTCCCCCGATCCCCTAAGATGATGACATACTACTTGTGCTGGGCTGATTGAGAATTAATAATATTTCAAGAAAGGTTCAGTTCTACAGATCCGATTTTTCGTTCTATGGTAAATCGAGTAGATATACATGTATATTAGGAGTGTATTTTCCGTATAATTCTCTGATTATATATATACTAATATAGAGGACCGAATTGTAAGTAGTCTTGCTCCAATAATCTACTACAAAGAGATCTAACCCTTGACTGAGAATTTGAGGATTTATCTTGCCGCTTTGATATTGCCTATAAGAGTCAAGGGAATATAGTACTCGAGTTAGACACTGTAAAGCTTCCGGATCTATCCAAGCCTCTAACACCAGCGCTCAAAAATACCCATTGTCTATTCCCTTCTAACATTTGCTATCCCTCATTTCTCTTTTCGATTTCCTTCTTTCCTCCTCCAGTCCTCGTTTAACATCTTCAGCCTCAATACCTGTTTCCGTAACCTTATGCTCCCTTGACAGCACCTTATCCTGTACACACAAACTACACAAAATTGAAACAGATCCCAGCACAACATACATAATCCACATGCCTAACATAGCCTTCAAAAATGCGTTTTGCGCAATTATTCTCGCCCGTTCCGGAAGTGCTCCAATTACTTCGACATTTGCAACCGCGCTATGACCAGTTAGGAGCTCTGCCACAGAAGATCCAACTTCTGAAATTAGCATGGCCTGCTGGCTTTGCATTGTGTTCTGAAAGATGGCAGTACTGATAACGATGGTTATGGATGCTGAAAGGTTATTTAAGAAGTTAAAGGTCGAAGCGGCTGCTGCGTGATCCGCTTGAGAAGATGATGCCTGCACCGCGAGAATGGGGCATTGGAAATTAGGGCCAATACCAATACCAGCAACAATTTGGTAGATAATTATCTTAGCCCATCGGTAGTCTTGGGAGAGGTTGATAAAAAGTCCGAAGCCTAGGGTCATGATACAAGTCGCCAGGCGCATAACGACGAGATATTTTCCGGTACTGCGTACCACTAGACCTGCTGTACAGTTGCTGATTGAAAGTGATAGCGTGAGAGGTAGTAGATAAATTCCAGACATGAGCGGTGTGGCTCCTAAAACTCCTTGAAAATATAAAGGCAGGAAATATGCTCCACCAACAAGGCACATACTATGGAAGCAGCACACTCCTAGAGCGGAGATGCTTGTGCGGTTGCTTAACACGCGTACAGGAATTAAGGGGTATTTAGCAGCTTTAAATTCTACTAGAGCAAAGATCACTAGTAAGAATACGCCGCAAATGAGAAAGCTGAGAATAATAGGGGAGGCCCAGGAGTGTTCGACACCGCCCATCTGTAAGCCCAAAAGTAAGAGTACGGCTCCAGTGATCATCAAGAGACTACCGACCCAATCTATTCTTTTGATGCCTTCGCTGAACTTTATTTTAGGTGTATGAACCTTGAGCTTGAACAGGATGACGAGTGCAGAAACTGCCGTGCAAGGAACTAGAAAACTCAGTTGTAAGTTTAGAATGAAGTGTTTGGGAATATTGAGTATATACGGTTGATGAAAAAGCACCATTTCCAAGACGCTCTCGTTGTTAATATACCTCCTAAAAGCGGTCCGATAGCGCTTGCAAAAGCCCAAGTCATGCCGATGATTCCAAAATAAAGGGGCCGTTCTCTGATGACTGTCAGCAATCAATTCCACCCATAGTCAATTTCTACATGCCTCATGGAGAAAGAGTCCGAAATACATATAGACACCAATATGCTTATGCCACCGCCTCCAATTCCTTGGAATGATCTCGCCAGAATCAACCAGATCATTGTCGTCGCAGTACCGCACAGTAAGCTGCCAACAAAGAACACCGTGATAGCAAGCAGTAAGAGGGGTTTTCGGCCCCAAATATCGCTCAGTTTGGCCCATACTGGCACTGTCACAGCCGTTGCAAGGACGTACGCAGATCCAATCCAGGCGTAGCCCGCTGCCGAGTGTAGCTGGGATGTAATGGCTGGCAGCGCAGTTGTATTTATGGTTGTGTCGAGAGCGACGAGGATGTTTGCTAGCTGTTTCTTGTTTAACAAATTTGACTCGTACGGTCTGTATTGAATTGCGCAAGAGAGGTCTCACCGACAAGGCCGACATCAATAAAGCCTTTTCAAATTTTTTCTGTGTCGTGCTAAACTCTTCCGCTGGCACTCGTTCCTTATTCTCGGAATTAGTAATACAGGAGGGCAGTTGCTTCTCGGTACCGGAAGGCATTTTTCAGGCAATCTCGATCAATAGCAAGCAGGGCCTGAGAATATGAAGTATTTCTTTCAAGTACTCGTTGTGCTGGAAAATTTTAAAGTAGATATTTTCCTATCCTTAGTCGAAGATATATCTGAAAGAGCTACGCAATGTAGCCCGGGATACAGTACTTTAATATAGTATATAATCCACTCTCCGCACATTGATTTCTCTATTCTCCGTCTATCTAGTGGTATGTGTCTACGGATTTCCAGATTAGATTCATTCTTCTCGGCGTTTCTTGCATATCTGCTTCGGCTCGGTGGGGGTGCTCGGCGACATCAAAAGCAGGGGTTCTATGACCCTGGCGGCCAAGTTCTTCCCAGTAAGATGAAACTGAGCAGAAAGAATTTAGTAGCGATAAATATAAAAATCTAATAGTTGCAACATACAAATTAACTATTATATAACTTTCGAGAAAATATAGCATTTCATTTCATAGCTCGCTATTTGTAAGTTCCCATATCTCCTTATTATAGCGTCATAGTTTTGATTTTTCCTCTGTAAGAAGCAAGCTGCTAGCCTGTTTTCTACCCCATACTAGCTTTGTTGATGTCTTCTACAGCAGTCCATGGAGCGACAAACTTCCTAATCCGCTTCCCAGAGAGGTAAACTGCAACACCAAGTACTCCGAAAATACCTGTGAGTCCTCCAAAAAGACCGAATGCACCGTTATAACCATAGTTGGAGTAAAGTGAAACTGTGCCATAGCTGAGGCAGAAACTTATTACGCCGCGCATAGCGCAGATAACCACTAGGGAAGATGCAGGTCTTGTGGGATAAGCATCGAGCAAGTAGGTTATACCGGCCATGTTTGCGCCAATGAAAGTAAAATAATCTGGCGAAAAGGTGAGCAGTAGGCATAAAAGGAGTACGGTGTGTAGAAACTTACATCCATTTAGAGAGAAAACGATTGCCATCCAGTTGTATCGTTCAGGGAAAGTAGCAGCTTGTCCATATATGACAACGAAAATGATACCCAAGAGAAGAGGGATGATAAGTGGGAGGAGTCGGTGCTCTGGTTCATGAATACCACCATTGCGGTGGGCCAAAAATTTGACAATAATATCCGAACCGTAACCGAGCATTGGAACGCCAATGAAGGCAACGACAACTTGTCCCGCTTGAGCAACGCTGATATATTTATCGGCCCAGTGGAAGGCTCCACTAAGAACATTGCCGTAGGTTACACCCATCGCAATGTTAACGCCCAAGAAAACACCATTCATACTGACGACCCAAATCACATTTGGAAAGAAGAACAACTGGAACATGTGCTTGACGCAGTAAAGACCCTCGCTCCAATCGGCCTTGTTGACAAAAATACGCATGTCTGATTGCAATGTGCGTGGCAGATAGTTGACAGTATCAAGAATCCGCTCATCTTTGTCTGTCATGATTCGAGCAGCTTGCTTTGGATTCTCTGGATCGGAGTTAGGAACTAGGGAACTGGTATTGCCATTTTCGATAGTCGTGCCTTTATAAGCAGTCAGAGGGCGTATGTATTTAGTCTCCGGAACGAAGAGAATGGCCATAATCAAGACAACTCCACTGAGTCCTGCGAACAAGTAGTACCAGGCCCGCCAGCCAATTGTTGACGCGATATAACTAGTCAAAATAATGAAAGTGCCGCTTATTACCGTTTGAATAGATGAGAAAAACTGCTGGTACCTGGCACGTTCGTGGAGGAAAAAAACTTCCTTGGACACACAGTAAGCGAGGAATGAAATGGACAAGGAAGAAGCTCACAGAGATCATCAAAGGACATAAAGCTTCACTCTGACCAGCAGCCAACCCAAGAATACATCTTGCAGTAAAGTGCTCCGCATAACTTGTATTGGTAGCGCAAAAAATCAAGGACGCTACCTGAACGACACAAGAAACAAGGAACACTGGTCGACGGCCAACTGCAAGAGCAATAGGCATGGAAATCATATTGCCTATCCCCATGAAAAGAGATGGATCTGTGAACATTAGCTTCTATCTATGCGAATAGAAGAGAATAATTTACAAGTCAACAATGCACTAATGTCATCGTAGGTCTTTCCTTGTGCGGTGTATCCGGGGATAAAGAAAACCAACATTCCTCCCAACCCAGAGACAGCCGTAAGTCCCATAGTGGAATCTAAAATGACAATATGTTAACATTTGTGCAATTAGCCTAGTCTGGTGTACCTAGACGCACACAAGCAGGTACAGCTCAAGATCACTAGCTTATGCCACACGGCTATGTTGAGAGGATCCCTTGGATCTTGACTAGGAGCAGGAATCAAAATGACTCCCTCATCGCAGGTGAGCTGAACAGTTCCATCGTGCTTTCTTTCAGTCAATTTAGTCCCGTCATCAGTGCTAAATTCAATATGTTCTTCGATAGAGGAGGCTTTTGATTTGTGCTCCATGATGTTTTGAGGAGTAGTGCTAAGTCAGCACTGTCAACTCTTAGCGATTGGTGATGTGTAATGGTGGAATCGTGTCCAAGAGTTCTGTTCAAGTCGCTCATCCAATAGCAGTTGAAAATATATTATTATTGTGGTTATGGTTTGTAATTTCTTTGGCCGAACAACCTGTTGACATGGCAGCAACGGCCATGTTTTAAGTATCTGAGTATCTTTCCCTTTCCTAAAATCTTGCTAGAGCTTGAACACCCTTTCAACATGCATTCTCCATCCTGGCATATCTTTGATGCCAAAATTGCTCCTGAGTAAGTCCCGAAATGCGGGGTTTGTGGGGTTTGCGGGGTTTGCGGGGTTTTGAGGGGAAGGCGTATTAAGGTTTTATTGTTTATGGAAATTTGAACTATATAATCTCGACACCGAACTAATGCTCCGAGCCAAGCCCGACACCCGCCCCGAACGATGCTCCGTGTTAATAGAACATCTAGCAGGATTGGGATACGCTGCCGAAGATCATGTATGCGGAGTGCTGCAGGCCGCGTAGGAATACCCCAGGCCTGGATTCAAGTCAAGCCAATCAATATTTATCACGATTGACTCTTCTCAGCACCCACACGCCCGAAGCCTGCCGCTCGGGGTCTCATTTAGGACTTACTCTCGGTCCCGCAGCATAAGAGCCAAATATTTATCTATACTCCGAAATCAGTTATAGCGTAACGCAAAGGCTCTACTACCCTTCGATAGGTGGAGCTATCTCTCCGTGGGACCTAGTAACCTTATACTACCCACATTCCGGGATCTAGAAGCATGAAAATCACGTTCTAACAGGACGCAACGCGACAAAGGCCGATGGTGGAGGAACGGTGTAGGCTCCATGGCAAGCTCCGCGGCAGGATTCGGGGGCTATTAGCTTCATACAGATGAAGGTCCTCTACCGTGCAGCTACTTCTGACCACTACCCTCATCCGTCAATTCAAATTGAGGTGTAACTAAAGCAAAGAATTTCGGCTACAAAAATAAAACGACGCTTCAAAGGTATTATCTTACCCTCCTCATTCATCACACAGAAACCTGTCTTTGAAATGCCATCTCCAGTTCAAATCGCACGGAAGCGCATCGCTGAGCCCAAAATCGGCGAGAATGGATACCAAGGCTTCCAACCCGGAAAGATAGAAGTCCTGCCTGCTGGCTGGAATGGTCACAATGCGAAGCCACTGAAAAGCGACATTCGTGTACTTCATGATGTTGAAATCGTGGTCCGTGATGGCTGTAGGCTCTATGTCGACATATACAGACCTGAAAGCATTTCGGAAAAGATTCCAGCCATCCTCAGTTGGTCTTTCTATGGCAAAAAGTATAGTGCCTTAGAAATGCTTCCTATGTGCGTATGGAACTGCTGTGTCCCCAGATCAGATCTCAGCGGCATTGAGAAGTTTGAAGGTCTGGATCCCGCGACATGGTGTCCGAAGGGTTATGCCATCGTGAGTGTCGATACACGAGGAGCGGGAAACAGCGATGGAGAAATCTGTGTCATGGGCCAGCAGGATGCCGAAGATGGCTATGATGTTGTTGAGGCAATCGCCAAAATGGATTGGTGCAACGGCTCTGTTGGAATGGCCGGCAACTCAGCCCTTGCGATTTCTCAATGGTTCATTGCTGCACAACAGCCTCCGTCGCTAAAAGCAATCGCGCCCTGGGAGGGATCCGGCGACATTTACCGTGAGCAGTTCTGTCGTGGGGGTTGGTTTTCAATGAGCAATTTTGATTTGATCGCAAAAGCTATTGTCCGTGGCCAATCACACTCGGGCTTAGAAGACTTTGAAGAGATGTATCGACGATCCCCAGTCTCTAGTCCTTTCTGGGAAGACAAGAGAGTCGATATGACGAAGATCAAATGCCCAGCATACATTCGTGGCTCTGATGTAAGCTCAATCCACACCATGGGATCCATTCGTGCCTTCCTCGAAATTCCCCACAACGAGAAATGGATCCATTGGGGAAGCAAGCAGGAATGGTATGAACTTTATAGTATACCACATGCTATGGAGGAGCTGGCTACTTTCTTCGACCGCTATTTGAAGCATAAAGAAAACGACTGGCTCAAAACTCCAAAGGTTCGCTGGTCTGCTCTCCAATTTGGAGACCGCGAAGCCATCGACGACATCGTACTGGAAGACTTCCCCGCTCCTGACACACAATACCGAGAGCTTTTTCTTTACAATGGCAAGCTTTATGACAAACCCCAAAAGGATTATGCCTTCATTTCCTACGACTCTGAAAAGCATGAATCATTTGCCGAGTTTTCACACACTTTCGACTCAAAAGCCCGTCTGATCGGTCTTCCGAAGGTGATCTTATACATGTCCTGCAACGACAGAGATGATTTCACCGTGTTTGTAATTCTACGGAAGAAGGGTAAAGATGGAAAAGATTTGATGCATTTGAACTTCCCCTTTTCTGCAACGCCTGTCAAAAGCATTGATGAAATCCAAACCAAGGATCGAGCTAGCATCAACCTTCACCTCGGATCAACCGGTATTCTACGCGCTTCTCACCGCGCTATCGATGCTTCACGTAGCATTCATCCTCAATTCCCTTTTCACCCTCACAAGTGTCAAGAGAAAGTACCACCAGGGACAATTGTGAAACTTGAGATTGGCATTTGGGCTATGGGTGTTGACTTCGAGGCTGGAGAGGCAATAAGTGTTAGAGTATGTACTTCTGTTTTCAGTTATCTCTTGTTCAGTAGTTGCTAACATTCATGTGTCCGTAGGTCGGGGGTCAATATCCAAGCATCGACGAGTATAAAAGCTTTTCTGGACCAAGGCCTGATCATGAATTGAATAAAGGGAAACATTTTATTCATTCTGGTGAAGATTATCCTAGCTCAGTTATTCTGCCATTTATTAACTTTTAGATTTTATATTGAAATATATAAAGAGTTTATAAACTGAATAAAATAACTATATTTGATATTGAATTTTTATAATTAGCGAAGAAGTTATTAAAAATTTAGGATTACTGTCGTGCTCAGTACCAGATTCCTAGTGATTAATTTTCTCCTTACTTGGCAAATAACCCACCTAGTCTGAGAGCTGGGTACTCCTTGTTGTACTCACTCTAATATATTTCTATCTGGAAAACTCAACAGTCAGAACCCTCTAATATGCCACAATTTCTCTTTCCTTAACTCACGTTTCGGGGGGGGGGGTCCCAATATCAAATAGTTTTTGCAGTGTTTAATATAATAGAGTATTAAGATTAAATATAAAAAAAGAAATAAATATAACAATATAACCAAGAAAAGAAATTAAGGACCTTAGTATTAATAACTGTACCAAGATTAATATAGATATATTAATCCCAGTTAGATCAAGTATATAATTAATAACGGACAGTTAAGAAGAGGTGAAGGATAGAGAGGCTGAGCATATAGCACGTTACAATTGTGAGGGGCAACTGCTGAAGGGAACTGTGAAACCAAATATAAGCCTCAATTGTCACTTCTCTAGAAGTGGTGTCACTTTTGGAGTTTTCACAGGAACAACAGAGATTTTATACAGCTGGGTTGACAAATATAAGTTCACTGTACCAGATTAAAAATCTAATCTTATATGTATGTTTTAAATTGTACACACGCATCTCGACCGTCTGGCAGCCATTCAACTACCTATCAAGCAATACTCAATGCACGAGGTGTATCATCGAATCATCCGCTTGAAAATAGTAAAACATCTCGTAGGATCAGCTTCACCCTTGGTGTCCGGGAAACAGAGTAAATATGATAATAACAATTGTTCTCCTGGATGCCCCTCGTGGGGAGCTGCGAATATTGAACTCCATCTATGGTTCGGACTTTGAACAACTCCCTAAAGGATATGGTGTATGCCGCTGCTGCGAGGTGACATCCATCAGTTGAGTCACTCGATTTCAGACTGCTTCCCAAGACTGTAATTGACATGCAACGACAACATTCCGAGTTCGCTAATGATGGGATTAATGCAGGTCTCAATCTCGAAAAACAAAAGCCGGATTTCATCACTTCCTTCATGAAGAATAATGTTGACTTCCATATGGTTTCATTGAAGAAGACCCAATCGAATCTAGCCATATTGATCGCGGTTAGGGCCCATACTACCGCCACGCCGCTCAATGGAACGATGCTTTTTCTCGTCCAAAATCCCTCGAAAATCACAAAGCTGACTGATGAAATTAGAGAACGATTCAAAACCGAGGATAAAACAACAGTCGCAGCAGTTCGTGATCTTCCTTATCTTAACGCCGTTTTGAACGAAGGATTAAAACCCACAAATCCGGTACTGAAGGATTTGCCCCGAATCATGCCCAAAGGCGGAGATATGTGTGCTTGTACTTTCCTACCAGAAGGAGTAAGCCTTCCACCATTTCTGTCAGAGCTTACAGGATTGACGAGAATAGGTAAGCATATCTGTTCGACTGCATGCCATGAACCGTTCTGAAAATAACTTCAATTCCCCAGCTGAGTTCGTTGCTGAGCGCTGGTTACCAGTGGGTATTCGGCCTTCACAATTCGACAACGAACGACTTCGCGTCAGCAACCCATTCAACCTTGGACATTCGAACTGTATTAGAAAAAGTCTCGCCTGGGCGGAGCTATGTATTGTCCTTACAAGGTTATTCTGGAGGTTCGATATAACCGAAGTAGGTGAAAGATTAGATTGGACGAGATTGAAGACACTTATGATCATTCAAAAAGAAGCGATGCTGGTGAAAATACAGGTCAGAGATGGAATTGAGGGGATGAAGAAGGCATTGTAATTGCTATGTCGCTCTATCTGTAATAGTCCTTTTCCTTCAGCTCCTGTACGGCGTACCACATATCACTTTCCTCAGCGCTTCAGCTGCCAGTCTAATACACAGAATGAAGGTTTCCTCAAAGTGATTATATACAGGCATTAGTAGTAAAGCACATTAGAAACAATTCTATCTTCCATGTGAACTCTCTAACAAGCACTCATCGCCGAGTCCCCAATAACAATTCCTAGTCCAGCAGCAACTGCACTAACCCCGCCTGTAGTGGCAGCCGAAGCAGCAGTAAAAGCAGCTTTGATCGCAATGCTGAGTGCGTTCTCGCTTTTGCACTCATTTCCTTTCTTGACAGTAAATACAACTGTGTCTCTATCCTCCCAATCAAGCGTTGCCTGTGCCGCCACCTGCACCTGAACTTTGATTTCCTTGGGAAAAGGAATCGTATGTGTAGCCTTAGCCATCAGCCTGTTCCCGGAGGGCCATGCCATTGCATCTGAGCGGGTTTGTCAGTCCTTGTCATTTGGATAGGTCTCTGAGTAGTGTTCAGCTTACCACTAATCTTGTCCTTTGACCATAACTGAGGAAGCATTTTCTCAGCAACCAAATCCGCAATCATGTCGATGCGGTCAGCTTCAAAATACGGGTCTCCTTCTTTCTCCATACGGTTGATTGAGTAAGTCATCATGTAGTCCTTGCTGCCGATCTTGTAACCTTCTCCATCAGCCGCATTGCTTTTGTAGTGATCCTTCAAACTGCGGAATGCCCCCTTAACCTGCTCCATCACCTCATAATCATTTTCAATATCGTAAGTTTGGTGCCCAATAAATGGGATACTTTGCATATTACTGTAAGTGGTAACGATAGTTCGGCGGATCTGGCGCGACTCTCGAGTGCAGTAGTATTTCGCGTTACACTTGATGTACATTTTTTCTCCATAATCCTGTTTCCAAGACATGGCCGAGTTGTTGTAACAACGCATATGAGCTCCGTTGAGATCCGCATACCCTGTGACAAAGGTATTATTGTCTCCTCGTTCCTCGAGCCCCCACACCTTGAATGATTTCTTGTCAAGGGTTCCTTTGATGGGATTGCTCTCCGTGCCGGACTTTAGTCCACCGGATGGCTTTTGTCCCCTGGGTTTGACGCAAAGCTTTCGTGGAACTGCTTTCCCTTGATGGAGTCTTCAAGGTTCTTGAAGTACCAGAGCTTATCATCTCTCCCGTTTGGTGTGGCATCGTTGCCTTTGACATATTTAAAGCATGTTGTGAGGAAGACTGCTTCGTCTAGTCGTTCGTCCTCACGTTGTAAAATTGGGGTACCGAGTACCAGCGGCATAACCGTGATGACAAAGGCAGTATACCTCGAGAGATACATTATATCAGGGTATAAAAGAATAAGAAAAGGCAGAATTGTGAAGATAGAATTAAATTATTGAGAGACAAAGAATTGTGAAGGCAGAGGGAAAATGATAGACAAAACTGTCTGGATGAATAAAAATCAATGATATATACTTCTCATTATAACCGTGATCCCTGGCCCATACACGCCCTGTATCAATGCACACTCAAAAAATCGTACTTTTTTAAAGAACTTAATAACTATAGATTACTTTGAATTAAACTACGATATTTATATAGAGCTTATAATTACTGATCTGAATAGCTTGAACTCGGTATTTATTACTACTGTAGCTAAGAAGTATAAGCTATAGTATAGTACCCTCTCTTACTATTAGTATAGAATCTGTGATGATCCGCGCATATTAAGCTCACTGTATCAGTGATCCTCGCATATATCATGCTGACCTTGGTTACTCGGACCCACTATATCAGTGATCCTTATACTCTTAGTAGTAAGGCAGACCTTTAAGTATACCTGGCGTGCACGTGCCTTAAGCACGTGACTCACGTGACTACTACATGTATATAAGCCCTTAGGGCCCTTTGACCCTCTTAGTTCTTTAGTTGTTAATTCTAAGAATAGTATAATCTTATTCTTTATTGAATTTCTATAATATATTATTATATTATTAATAATTTATTATTAATTCTTTTAATTAATTAGTAATTATCTAAATAATATTTTACTTTTAATTCTCTTTATTTGAGAAACTATTAAAATTATTAAAAGAAGGTTTATTTTATTAAATAATAATATAAATATTATTATTATTATTACTTTTATTTTTATTCTTACTCTTTTACTTTTTATTTATAAACTTTATTTATCTTTTTATTTTTCTTATATATTCTTTATACTTTTATTTCTATTAACTAATTTTATTTAATAATATATTTTCTTTTTAAGATATTAAATATAAAGTATTTAAAAAGAGTATTAAAATATTATAATAAAATTAAAACTTTATATTTACTATAATTCTCTTTATAGAATATATTTATTTTAATAAACTTAAGAATATTAATAATAATCTAAATACTTTATATAATAATAATACTTTTATAAATTCTAATATTAATATAAAAAAGAGAAATAAAAGAAAGAATAAAATAATTAATTCTTTATTCTTTTAATTTTAAAATTAAAACTTTATTTTATTTTTAATAAATAATAAATTAATTATATTAACTATATTAATCTTAGAATTATAAATATAAATTAAAGTTTAATAAAAATAATTAAAGTTATAATAAATTTAAATTATTAAATTAATCTCTATTTATATCTCTTTTAATATTATTTCTAATATTATTATTACTTTCTTTTTAATATCTCTTTAATAAATATAATTTATAAAAGATTAATTAATCTTTTTTATTAAATAACTAAAGTTTATTATTAAACTAAAAGTTCTTAATAAATAATTATTTTATAAAATAATCAAACTATTTATAGATAAAATATTTAAGTAATATAGTTTTAAATATAATTTAATAACTTTATATATTTATTTTTAAATAACTAGTAATATATATAATCTATTTATTTATATATATTTAATTTATAATCTCTCTTTATTTAATATTAATTTAAATTAACCTTTTTAAGTTACTAATTTTATTAATAAATTTAATAATAGTTTTAATATTCTTTTATTTCTTTAAAAATATATAATTTTTAATAGACTAATTATATATATTCACTTTAATAAATGTTAAACTTATAAATATATAAGTAATTAAATTAAAAGTATTACTTTGAATTATTTTAAAAAGTTATTTTTTTAAAAACTTTCTTTAATTATTAAATAATTAGTTAAAAAATTATATTTACTTTTTTATAATAATATTAAGATTATTTTAATTAAAGTTAAATATTATATAATATTTATAACTATTTTAAGATTATTATTTTTATTTAAAAAGTTTTATTAATAACTTTTTATTCTAATATTTATTAGTTAAATTAATAAAAAAATAATTTATAAAAATCTATTTATTAAATTTATTAAATACTATTAGAATTAAATTAAAAATATCTAGTATTAAATTATTACTTTATAAAAACTAGTTTAATACTTAAACTTTATAAAATAATAAAATAATATTAAAAAGTTATTAATATCTTTTTAACTTATTTATATTATTATAATATTTACTTTTATATATTATCTTATTAATATTCTAATTAAATCTAATAGAGAAATTATTATTAATTAAATTAGTTACTTTTTACTAAATTATAAAACTAATTCTAATTATTTTACTTTATTAATATTAATTAATTTTATTACTAATAAAATATTTTCTTACTTTATATTAAAAAATATTATATTTATTTTTTAAAGTAAATTAAAAGATAATTCTCCTTTTAAAAATACTTTTAATTATTCTTATAATATTACTCTTTATTATATTAATATTATTAATATTAACTCTTTTAACTAAAAAAAGAAATATCTTGATATTATAAATAAATAAAAGTAAGAAGATAAATATAAAGTTAAAGTTATTATTACTATTTATATAATTAATAATCAAGTAAAAGATTATATTTAATTAAAGACTTTTTATTAGATAAAATAAAAGATATAAAATATTTAGATTTAATTAAATTATTAAATAAAAAGTATATAATATTCCTTTATATATTATTAAGAAATTAATATTTATTTTAAATTAAAGCTTTTATTAACTTTAAAGTAAATAATTTTACTTTTATTAATATTAGATTCTTTAAAATATTTAACTTAATTTAAAAGATTATAATAAAAAGATTAAAAACTCTTTTATTAATTAAAGGATATAATAATAAAAGAGATTAAAAAATCTTTTATTATATTTATTTAAATCTATTTATTAATAATTAACTT
>JANGZZ010000264.1:0-38887 GCA_026225955.1 Clarireedia paspali | reverse complement strand
ACTATAATTTATTTATAATATTTATATTAAAAAGATTATTAGAAAGTTTAGTTTAATAAATAATAAACTTATAAATACTTTATTTTTAATAATAGAATTTAAAAAGAATAAAGAAGTTATAATAAAATTAATAATTAAAGAATATTAAAAGAAAGTTAGATTTATTTTATATATAATAATCACTTTATATATAAATATTATATTTATAATATCTAAATTCTTTCACTTTCTAATAAATTTATCTAAAGATTATTTAAAAGTAATTAATTATTATATTAATTATTTATAAAGAATAAGATATTTAATTATTAAATATAATATAAACTATTTATTTTAACTATTTATAATATTAGATATATTATTTATTAATAATAATAAAATAAAGAGATCTTTTTAAAAATATATAATATCTTTATATAATAGATTAATTATCTAGAAAATATTAAAGTAAAATATAATAATAATTTTTATAATAGAAATAAAGTTACTTAGTATTAAAAGAATTATTAAAGAGATTATAATAATAAATAGATTATTGAAAGAATTCGAATTAATAATATTTAAACTTATTATTATTTATTATAATAATATATAAATAATAAAACTAATTATAAATAAAAATAAAAGAATATTAATTAAATTTAAATATATTAATATCTAAAATATATAATTAAAATAAGAATATTTAAAGAAATTATTTAATATTATTTATTTATTTATAAAGAATATATTAGTTAATAATTTTATTAAAAATCTTATATATTAATAATTTAAATACTTTTATATTTATTTAAATTTATAAAATATAAAGAGTAAAATTAAAAAGTTAAATATAATAGTTAAAATCTTATAAAATATTTTTTAAAAATTACTTTTTTATTTATTATACTTTTCTAAAAATAAAACTTATTAATAATTTAATTTTAATATATAAAATAAAATATAATTAAAATAAATAATCTTTAATAAAATAGTTAAATTATTTAATAAAAATTATTTTTTTAATAGATCTTTTTTAAATATCTATAAATTTAATTAAATATAAAAGTTAATAAAGATTAATAATATAATAAATATTATTAATAAATAAATAATCTTACGATATTTATATAAAAAAAGTATTAATTAATATATAATAGAAATATTATTAAAAGACTTTTAATTATAAAAAGAAAGTATTTAAATTATATTTTTATAAAAATTAGATAGTTATAAACTTAATATATATTTAATTTTTAATATTATACTCTAAACTATTTAAAAGAGTTTTAAATACTTTTACTTAATAATCTTATTATTATTTAGTAATTACTTTAATTTAATATAAAATAATTTCTTAGTTTTTATTTTTAAAAACTTACTAATAATTAACTTTTTATATAATATTATATAATCTTTATAATAAATAGTTGATAAACTGAAAATAATAAAAAAGTTTTAAGAATAAATAAAATAATTAATATTTTATTATAAAGGTTAATATATAAAAGAATAGTATTTATTTAAAAGATTTTAATTATTTAAATTACTTAAACTATTAATATAAATATTAGATCTTTATATATATATTATAGAATTTTAAAGAGTAATATAAGTAAATATAATAAAATAATAAAAAGTCTTTAATATTATTCTATAAATAAATTAAATATTACTAGATAATTTAAAATAATATATAAAAATAATAATAATAAAACTATTTAGAAAAATACTAATTATATTAGAATAAAAGATAAAAGTTATTTTATTATAAAAAGTTTATTAAAAAGTAATTAAAATATTAATATAATTAACTTAATTTAAATATTATAATTAAATTTAATAAAAGTTAGATAATAAAAATATATTATTATTATTATTATTATCTTTATTATTACTTTTATCTTTCTTTTAATTATTATTCTCTTTATTAAATAATTGATTTATAAGATATTACTTTAATTTATATATCTTAGTTAATATTTTAAAAAACTTTTAAATATCTTTTAAATTTTAATAATTAAAGATTAATCTAATTCTAAAGATATTAAATAAAAAACTTACTTTATAAGAAACTTTTTATATAGAAAGTATTAATAATTTCTTAATAATTAATATTAAGATTTTAAAAATAAAGTAATATTTCTTTATTTTATAACTTTAATAATAACTTAACTTTTTAATATATAATTAATTATAATAATAATCTTTTTTAAAACTATATAAAATATTTTAAATATAATTAAAGTAAGAAATATAATAATAATTACTATAATTACTAAAATCAAGATAATTCTAAATACTATTTTAAAAAGTTTTAATATCTCTATTAAATAATTATAGAATATTATTAAAAGAAATATCTTTAATATTAATAAAAATAATAAAATAATTATTAATTAAACTATTTTAATTAACTATTATATAAAGATTATTTCTAGTTAATTAAAAATTATTTAATATAATAATTATTTTATTTTTATATTATAAAGTCTAAATTAATAATTAAAATAAAGTAATATTAAGTTTAAAGAATTATATTATATATTAATTATACTTTAAATTATATTTTACTTTAAAATATTTAAGATAAAAAATAAATTAACTAAATATATAATATTTATTAAATTTAAAACTAACTTAAGAATTTAATAATAAAAAATTATAATAAAAGTAAGAATATTTTATAAAATCTTAAAAATATAAGAAAAATATTTATAAATTAATTAGTTTATAAATTTATATATATAAGATATTATAATTAAGAAAAAACTATAATAAAAATACTAGTTAATTTGAACTTTAAAATAAAGTAGATAATAGTTTATTTTAATTTATAAAAAGAGAATTATCCTTTTTAAAATCAAGAATATAATTTAGTATATAAGATTTATAAAAAGGAAATAATTTTAAAAGATCTTTATAAAAAATAATTAAAAAATATATAAAAGTTTTATTTAAATAAGAATTAGAATAAATAATTTATATATATTAAATATAAAAAGAGAGAATTTAAAATTTAGTTATATAAATAATTAATAATTAGAGAATAAAGTAATTAGAAAAGTGAAAAAAGTTTAAAACTTATTTTTATTAAAAACTAAATAATATTTATAATAATAATATTATTATTAACTAAAGATATTTAAAACTTAAAATTAAGAATATAAAGATTAAAAGTAAAAAGTTTAAACTTACTAATTATCTTTAGTTAAATAAAAAATAAAGATTATATATTATTATATTATTTATAAGTTTATTAAATAATTTATTAAATATAAATTAGATTAGTTAAAATTATTAAATTATAAATACAATTATAGTGAAAATTATATTTAACTAAATAAAAGTTATTATATTTATTTTTATTATTATTTTATTTATTTAAAAGTATATAATTATATTTAGATATAATAAAAACTTCTTAGAAACTTTCTAAAAAAAATTAAATAATATTAGTATAAATTTATTAGAAAATAAATAGAAAGTAATAATATTAATATTATTAGTATATAATATAAATAGAAGAAAGTAATTTAAATATATATATTATAAAATTATTACTTTAAATCTTATTATTATAAAAAATTTATTTATAATTATATCTAATTAAAATAATAATAATAATAATAATTATTTAAAATATCTCGATTTAATTAAAATAAATATTTATTAAATTAACTATATATTAGCTAGTTAATATTAATTATAATTTTAAAATAAACTATCTTAGAAATAATTATTTAATTATTAATCTTAAATAAATAAATAAAAAAAATTAAATATAATTATACTTAATATTTCTTTTATTTAGAACTTTCTTTAATTTATTATAATTCAATATTTAAGTTAGAAAGTATATTATAGAAAGAATTATATAATATTTAGAATTATATAATATTTAAAATTATAAAGTAGATTTAATCATTTAATTATATAAATATATAATTAACTTTTATAAATTAATTTACTTTAATATCGAAGTTAAGATTTATAATAACTATTATAATATTATTAAAAATTAATAATCTTTATATATAATAAAGAACTCTTATTAATATATTATAATCTTTATTTATATTTTCTTTATAAATTATAAAATCAAATAGAATTACTCTCTTTATAAAAAATTTTTATTAATCTTTATAAATAAAATAGAGAATTTTAAGAAGAAAGTAAGAAGAATAATTATTAAATCTAATTAATTATATTTTTATTATTTTTATATATTTAACTATTATCTAACTATAATATATATATATTTTTAATTTATTAAATAAAAATATTATTTACTTTTTAATAAATTTAATTAAATAATAAAGAGTATAAAATATTTATTATTATTTAATTTAAAAGAATAATATTAAATTTAAATTATTTTATTAATAGTTTAAATTATTAATTAATTTAATAAATAAAAGTAATAATAATAATTAAATAAAAAGTAATATTAAAAAGTAAATCAACTTTATTTATAAATTTAATAAAGATTATTATATATATTCTTTTATAAATTATTTTATAAATAAGAATTATAAAGAAAATATTATAATTCTTTATATTATTAATAATAATAATATAAATATTATAATTATAAAGAAGATTTATAAACTATTTATAAAAATTATAATAATTATAATTAACTATTATAACTATATTATATTTTATATTTAAAGTTGATAACTTATTATAAACTTTACTATTAATATATTATAAAAAGTATTATAAAATATATTTATAAACTAATTATAACTATTTATAAATATACTTTAGTATTTCTCCTTTATATTTTAATAAACTATTCTATCTATTTAAATAAATAAATATTTAAGAAACTTCTTTTCTTTTATATATTATATTTAAACTTTTTACTATATAATAGATAAGATTAAAAAGTATAAAGATATATTAAAAGAGTTTAAAAAAAAGAATAATATACTAATTATAATTTAAACTAAAGTTATAATTTATATTAAATAGTTAGAAATAGATTAGATAAAAGATATTATTTAAAAAAGAATTTCTTTTTAAATAAATTAAAAGATATAAAATATTTAAATCTAATTAAACTAATAGAAGATAATTATATAACTTTACTTTATAAATTAGTAAAAAATAATATTTTTTATTAAACTAAAGTTTTTATTAACTTCGAAGTTAATAAATTTATATTTATTAATATTTCTTTTTTTAAATAACTTTATTATAGTTTTAAACTTATAATTAAATATTTAAAGACACTTTTATAAGTTAAAAGATATAATAGTTAAAATAATCTTTTAATAATCTATTATATTTTTCTTAATTTTATAATTGATAATTATATTTAATTATTTACTTTCTTTCTAATTACTTATTTAAGAATTTATATAATTATTCTAAGATAGAAATAGCTAATTAAGAACTATATACTAATTAATTATATATATTAGTAATTTATATAATTAAAAGACCTTTTTCTATTATAAACTTATAAATATAATTATAAAATTAAAGTATATTTATTTAAGTTTAAAATAATAAATATAGTTTATATAATTAATATATTATATTATAACTTTAAATTTAACTAAGAAAATAAGAAGTTAATTAAATATAAAAGAGAAATCTTGAATTTATATAAAGATATTATTAAAATAAAACTTTTATTTTTTACTAAGAATATATATTATATTATTAAAAAATTACTTTATAAATATTAAAAAAATTATAAAACTTTAGATATTTACTTTATTTACTTTATTAAAAAAGTTAATATAATAAAGAATAACTATATAATTATATTAGTTATATTAGTTATTAAACTTATATTTTATAAATAATATACTAAAAATATAATTACTATTATAGAAAGAGAATTAAAATAAATTAAGTTAATAACTTTTAAACTTAATACTATATTTAAAAAGTATTTAAAGTTTTTATAAATCTTTAAATTAAAATATAAGTTAAATATAATTAAAATATATATAATATCTATTATAGTTTTAAATTATATTTATAAAAAAGATAATAATAATAAACTTTTTATAATTACTTTATAAAAGATTAATATTTTAATTAATTAGTAAAGGAATTAACAAACTATTAAATAAAATATAATTAACTTAGTTATAAAGTTATTAATTTTAATAAATCAAACTAATATTATATACTTTTTTATAAATATTAAGAATACTAAACTATTTATATTAATTAAATATACTATTTATATTTATATATTCTTTAAAGTAGAATTTAATATCTTATTTCTTTATTATTTATATAATTATAAAATCTAATTAAAAGATAATAAAGAAAAAACTTTTAAATATAATTTATTTTATAAGATATTATTAAAAAAATTAAAAGTAATTAAAAAATATATTATAAATAATCTATTAAAAAACTTTATTAAACTAAATTAAACTCTCTTTATAATCTTTATTTTATTTATAAAGAAATTTAATAATTCTTTTTATTTATATATTAATTTCTAAACTTTAAATACTTTTATTTATAAAGATTAATATTTATTATTATTTATTAATAAGATTTTAACTAAGTTTTCAAAAGTTAAAATTTTTACTAAATTAAATATCTATTAAATATTCTATTATATTTATATAAATTTAATCTCTAAAGAATATATTACTTTCTATATTTAATATAGTATATATAAATATAAAGTTATATTTTTTAGATTAACTAATAACTTAGTAATATATTAATATTATATAAATAATATATTATTTGATTTTCTTGATATTTTTTATATTATTTACTTTAATAATATTCTTATTTATTTTGAAAATAAGTTAGATTATATAGTTTATATTATCTAAGTATTTTAAAAACTCGAAAATATAAATTTATAAATTGATCTTAAAAAATATAAGTTTGATATTAAATATATAAAGTATCTTAACTTTATAATATTAATTAATAATATTAAAGTTAATCTCAAGAAAATAATTATAATTCAAGAATAAATATATTTAACTATATTTAAAAGTATTTAATTATTTCCAAATTTTTATAATTTTTATAAATACTTTATTTATAATTTTAATATTATTATTAAACTACTAATTAATCTAACTAAAGTCTTTATTTAGTTCGAATTTAATATTAATTACTAGTAATTATTTAATATTTTTAAAGAAACTTTTATCTTTATACTATTTTTATAATATTATAATTATAACTTTCTTTATATATTTGAAATTAATATTTTTAATAAAGTTATTACTAATATATTATTATAGAAATATAGTAATAATTAGTTTTTAATAGTTTACTTTTTAAAGATAATATAATTAATTAAACTTAATTATAAAGTTTATAATAAAGAAATATTTATAATTATAAAGTTATTTTTATACTAATATATAAAACTAACTAATACTTTATATTAGATCTAAGTTTATATTAATTATAAAATATTAGAATACTTTATAATAATTAAAGTTTTTAATATTTAATAAGTTTAATAAATCGAATTCTTAATTAATTATTATTTCTTTATTATATATTAACTAAATAAAGATAATCTCTTAATTAATATATTAATTTATAAAGTTAATAAAATAAACTTTTAAAATAAATTAAAAAAGGAATAATATATATAATAGTTATTTAAAAAAGTTTAATTAGACTTTTAAATTATAACTTTCTAATTATATTTTTATTTTAACTTTTCTATATAAGAAGTTAATATAATATTATTCTTAATAAATTTAATAAATCTAGTTTTATAAGTTTTATAAACTAACTAAGAATATAAATCTTTTAATATTTTGAGAATTATATCTAGCTATTATAAACTAGATTTTATATTAAAACTAAAAGTTAAAAAAGATTTATTATTATATAAAGGTTATTTTATAATATTAGATACTAAGTATTTAAAAACTCTTTTAATTTATAAAATATATAATTTAGTTATTATAATTTATTTAAATATATAAAAGATTTATATATTATTTAAAGAGTATTATTACTAATATTTAATAAAGAATAATATTATAATTTATATCTAGAACTATTATATATATTATTATAATTCCATTTTAAAAGATAAAACTTTTAATTTATTATATTTATTATTAATTCTTATATATATATAAAAGTATATTATTATAGATTATTATAGTTTTAATAAAGATAAATATAAATATAATAATATATTTATAATTATCAACTATTTATCTAAGTAAATAATTATAATTTTATATTATAAGATTATAATAATATAAGAATAAGTTAAATTATATATTATATATATTTATTAATAATATAATTTATTAACTATTATATTTTCTAATTATAACTTATAATTTATATCTTTATTCTAAATAGAATTTAATAATATCTTAGAAATTAAAATTAAGTTATTAATTATAGATTATTTTTAAACTAATAAATAAATAGAAGTTTATAACTAGTATTTATAAAAGTAGTTATAGTCTTTTGTAAACTATTATTAAGATAACTAGTCTAAATTCCTATTTATAATAAATTATATATAACTAATATTATTATATTCTTCTTTTAATAATTTACTCTTTTTTAAAATACTTTATAAATATACTTTTAGAATTATATAAGATTAGAAGTAAACTAAATATTTATTTATTAATAATCTTAATATCTAGAATATATATACTTATATTTACTATAATTATAAAGTATTAGAATATACTTATTTAATTATCTAATTGAATAGTATAATTAGATTTAAGATTGAAAAACATTATAACCTTATATAAAAACTTTTATAATTTTATATTAATTAACTTCTTGTACTTTATATCGAGTAGCTAGTAACTAATAATAAAAATATTATCAACTTATATAAAAATATTATAACTCTATATTAAATAGCTAGTAACTGATAATAAAAATATTACTAATTTATATAAAAATATTATAACTCTATATTAGCTAACTAGTAACTAATAATAAAAATATTATCAACTTATATAAAAATATTACAACTTTATATTAACTAACTAATAATTGATAATAAAAATATTATTAACCTATATAAAAATATTATAACTTTATATTAATTAGCTAATAACTGATAATAAAAATATTATTAATTTATATAAAAGTAATACAATTTTATATCAACTAGTTAATAACTAATAATAAAAATATTATTAACTTATATAAAAATATTACAACTTTATATTAAGTAGCTAGTAACTAATAATAAAAATATTACTAACTTATATAAAAATATTATAAACTTATTATTATTAGTTACTAGCTAGCTAATATAAGGTTATAATATTTTTATATAAATTAATAATATTTTTATTATTAGTTACTAGCTAGCTAATATAAAGTTATAATATTTTTATATAAGTCGATAATATTTTTATTATTAGTTACTAACTATTTAATATAGAGTTATAATATTTTTATATAAGTTAATAATATTTTTATTATTAATTACTAGTTAATTGATATAAGGTTATAATATTTTTATATAAATTAATAACGTTTTTATTATTAATTACTAACTAGTTAATATAGAGTTATAATATTTTTATATAAATCGATAATATTTTTATTATTAGTTATTAGCTAGTTAATATAAAGTTATAATATTTTTATATAAGTTAGTAATATTTTTATTATCAGTTACTAGCTAACTAATATAAAATTATATAATAAGTCTATAATATTTTAAAAGTATAATTATTTATTTTATAAACTAATATCTTTCTTAACTTTATTAAACAAAGATAATAAATCTTGAAAAGTCTCTATCAATTTATTATTCTTATTATATAAGATTATTAAACTTTTAATTTAATTAATCAAAATAGTTTATAATATTATTTAAGTTTAAAACTTTCAAAGATAGAAGAAGAAATATAATAAATAATATAATAAGTTTAAAATATACTTTTAATATAATACTCTTTTATTTTCTACTTTATTATCTAGAATCAATTAAAAAGAGAATAGACTTTAATACTTTAAAAAGCTATTAGTAATAGAAAGTTAAGAAAGATAATAGAATATAGAATTAAAATATAAAAAGTAAATAAGTTTAAAAGGATATTAATATAAAAGAATAAATATAATTATCTATATCTACTAGTAAATTAAATAAAATAAATATACTTATAATTCTTTCTATAAAGAAAAGAGTATAGATTTTAATATATATTATAACTAGATTATTATAAATAAAAAAAGAAATAATTAAAAATCTTATAATTAACAAGAATCTAGAAAAGAATAATTCTAGATTAAAATACTAAAGAGATTTTTTATTATCTTAATTATATATATTACTAATATATTTAAAATCTCTACTTTACTATTTCTTTAATTTAAAATATTCGAAACTTTCTTTTTAATAACTATATATACTAAGGAAAAAAATCTATTTTTATTATCTTTATTTATTAAAAAGAAGAGTTTATTCTTACTATCTTTATTTACTATAAAGAAGAGTTTATTCTTATTATCTTTATTTACTAAAAGAAAAAGCTTATTCTTATTATCTTTATTTATTAAAAGGGAAAAGTTATTCTTATTATCTTTATTTATTAAAAAGAAGAACTTCAAATATAAAATATATTAATATTTATAATATAAATAAATATTAAACTTATAACTAAAGAAGAATTAATAAATAATATCTTCTTTAAATTAATAGAGAATATTTCTTTTAAAAATAATAAGAACTTTTAATATTATATACTATTTAATTCTATTTTATACTTTATATATTATTTAAAGAAAAGAAACTTTTACTTTATTATAAAATATATATAATAGTTTAATAATTATTCTAATATACTTTATTAAATAAATAATATCTATAATAATTATAAAAAATTAGATTATCTTTATTCTCTTCTAGATCTATAGTTATTTAGAAATTCTAGAATCTTAAACTTTATTTCTAATAACTATTTATATTATAACTCTATTATTATAACTTTGATCTTTTAAAACTATAATTAATTTTATTTCAAATATATAGATCTTATAATAAAAACTAGATTACTATTTATATTAGTTATAAAGGAAATATTTAAAGAGAAAAAAATAAATATTAAAGAGAATCCTTAATATATTTATCTCTTTAATTATAAATATAATATATTAAATAATTCGCTTTTAATTATTATAGATATCAATAATATTTATAAAATTATAAATAACTTTACTAACTTTAAAAAAAGCTTTTAATTCTATTTTATTTTAACTATTAGTAATCTTCTTAATAATAAAGTTTATAATATTTATATTAAAATAATTGATAATAGTTTATTTTATAAGTATTAGTTTATTCTATTTTAAAAGATCTTATATACTTTTAAAAGAATACTCTTTAATTAAATATATATTAAATTCTACCTTCTATTCCTTTAAATCTAACTTTAATATAGATAATTTTCTAATCTTATAATTATATTAACTAAGAAATAATAAAGATAACTTTATAATCTAATATTCTACTCTATTTTCAAAGTAAGTTTTCCTCTTTTTATAATTAAAAGTCTTCTTTCAATTTATAACTAAATATTTATATAAATTCGAGTATTGAATCTTAAAAATAAATAATAATAAAGTAATTATTATTTATAATAATAATTTCTTTTCTACTTCTTCTAATATAAATTTACTAATATTTTTACTTAAAATATATATATTAATATTTATATTTATAAACTTAATAACTTTAAAAAAATAATTATCTTCTTTATTAAAAAAAATATAAAAGATCTTTATTATTTAAAGACTTATTTAAAGCTTAATTAGAAATAATAAGAAAAATAAGATAATAAAGTTAATAAGATATATATATTAAGAAATTAATATTAGATCAACTTAAGAAAATAATTTTATATAAAGTTATATAAAGATAATAATATTAATTAAAAACTATTTTAAAAACTATACTATATAAAAAGTTATTAGAAGTTCTAACTTAATAATAAAAGATAGAAAAATACTCTTTTATTTATTATATATAATCTTACTAGATTATATAATATATATTCTTTTATAATAACTATAAAAGTAGAAAGTAAGTAATATAATAAAAATATTATTTATATTTAATTCTACTCTAAATCTAAAATTAAATTTATTATTAATAATATTAAACTATTCGAAAGTTTAGATATTAATATCTTATTATATAGCTTTAAATATATTATCTTTATATAAACTATTATATATATTTGAACTCTAGACTTTTAATTAGCTACTAAATCTATATTTATTAATAAAAATTATATAAAGAAAAGGTTTAATAAACTTAAGAATATAAATATTATATCTAAGAAAGAGTACTATTTAAAAGAAAATATATATTATCGAATTATAAATATATTTGAGAAAAAAAAACAATTTAGTTTAAAAGAATAATTTAGTTTTAAAGATACTATTTAAATATAATTTAAACTAAAAGATAATCTTTTTATTAAATTTATTACTTCTTTCTTTAAAAACTATTTTTAAAAGTAATATTAAATTAAACAATAATTAATTAATAGAAATCCAATTTAACTTTTATATTATTTACTATTCTTCTTAATACTATTAAAAGTTTTTATTAACTTTCTATATAATAATCTTAATAAAGCTTATATAAAGTTTAAAATAATATTCTGAAATATTAATAATCTATATATCAACTTATCTATTATTACTATTACTTTTCTCTTCTTTTATTTTATTTATTTTAATATTCTATCTAAAAACAAAAGCTTTATTTTTAAGTTATATTATAACTTTTAGTTTTATAAACTACTTTCTATATAAAATAGATAATTAAATCTCTTAGATTCTAATAATATTTTACTAGAAGAAATAAGAAATAAAAGACTAAATATAGAATATTATATAAAGTCTTATAAATATATATATATAATATCTAAAATTAATTAAACTAATTAATATATTTTATTTAACTTTATAAAGAATTTCTTATATATTATATCTACCTTTTTATATATAATAAAAATATAGTATAAATAAATTCTTAATATTAACAAAGTTATTTAAATAGTTTTTATAATCGAAAAATAGATTATTTAAATTATTTCTCTATAATATAATTATATTATCTTTGATTTTTATATAAAGTACTTAATAGTTCTTTATTAGTAGAATATCTAAATTTAATTTAAAAGTAATAATATTTTACTTTATAATAATAAGTAGTTTACTTTACTATTAGTTAAGGAAATTACTATTATATATAATAATATTATTTTCTAAATAAGAGACTTTAGTTTATAAATACTTTATAAATCTAACTTTAATACTAGTAATTATATTTACTATAAAAAGAACTTTTAGTATATTTTTTAATTTCTTTTTAATCTTAAGTCTTTTTATTTAAATAAGCTTCTAATTATATATAATCAGAAAAAGAAAAGAGATAATATATAAAAGAATAAACTATATTATATTATATTTTATAAAATCTAGAAATTAATCTTCTTAAATTTTTCTAGTTTAATAATATAAAGTTAATAAGAAGACTTTTATAAGATAATCTTTACTACTAATCTATTATTTATTTATTTAGATTCTATTATATTATTAAATCGAAAGAAGATCTAAAAATACTTATAAAATATATTTGATTTTCTAGATAATCTTTTATTATCTAATAAATCTTTAAATTATATTTTATTAGTTTAATAAATATATTATAGTTATCTAATAAAAAAAATAATTATATTTTATTCTTAACTAGATATATTATTCTTCTATAATATTCTACTTTAATTTATTTATAAAGTAGAGTTTTATAAAAAATCTATTATATATATATAAATAATTATAAATAAGAAATAATAAAATAAAATCTAATAAATTGTTTAATATTAATATTCAGACTTTTAATATATAAATCTTATAATTTATTTTCTTCTTTAATCTTATTAATATATTAACTTTAAGTTTTATTTTCTTTAGATTTCTTTTAAATTATAAAATTATATATTCTAGATTTACTTTAGATTATAAGATTTTCTTTATAAATAATAAATTCAATATAATTAGATATTTAATAAATAAATAAAATAATATTCTTCTATTTAAATTAAATAGAATAAATACTTAGTTTTAATTATTTTCTTTATATCTATTAAATAAATATAAATATTATTTTCAATCTAATTATACTAAGTTAATAAAAATAAATATTAATAACTTTTTTCTATATCTATTAAAAAAAGATAATTATTTCTTTCTATTTAATTATATTAAGTTAATAAGAATAAAACTAAATTATTTATATTAATTTATTAAAAGTCTAATCTAAATAGATATTTTATATTTAAATAATATTTGATTAATTAAAACAATTGATTATCTTTTTTTCTAATAAATTTAAATTAAAATCTCTAATATAAGTAATTATTATTTACTTTCAAATAAAATATACTAAACTATCTTTAAAGTAAATTTAGATTACTAAAGATAACTTTATCTTTTAATAATAATTTATCTTTTACTTTATAGATATAAATATCTAAGAAACCTTATTAAAACTATTATTAAAGTTTTTAGAACTTATAATTAAAAAAAAAAAGTAAATATACTTTTCGAATTTTTATAAATAAAACTCTTTTTAGATCTTTATAGATTTTATCTTTTAAACTATACTATTTATATAATAAAAACTTATTATTACTATTTTAACTATTATTTTATAAATTAAATATATTTACTTGAAAAACTAGAAAACAAAAGCTTCTTAATATTATATCTATTTAATAAGTATATCTTTTATATATATTTTTTATAAAGTTTATCTCTTATATTACTTATTAATATAATTTATAAGAAATTATATTATTATTAAAAACTTTATAATTATAAATATTTACCTTTATTATTTCAAAATCCGAATTAATATATATTTCGAAATATAAATAATATATTAGTTTATTTTTAAAATAATATAAGTTCTTATATAAATCTTAGAAAATAAAGTTATAATAAAAGTATTTCGGAATTTATATATTATCTTTAAATAAGCTTTAGTAAAAATAATAAAGACAAAGTTTATATATTAAGTTTAAGTTTAATAATAAGAAGCTAGAGAATAAATAAAGAAGAAAGAAAATAAATTATTATAAAAAGAAGGAGATATAAAATAAAATAAAAGAATAAAGATAAAAAGAAGATAATAGACTTTAAATAACTAGAATATTTTTTTTTTAAATTAAATATATATATTATATAGTTTTCTAAATATATAAAAAAGAAAAATAAAAAATAAATCTCTTCTAATATCTTTAAAGTATATTATAATCTTGATCCGAAATATAATAGATAATTCTATTTATTATATAACTTTATTTCGATTATAAATATACTTCTATATTATCTATATATAATAAATAATTTAAAAAAATAAAATTCTTATTTTTATTACTTTTATATAATAGTTTATTATTAGAGTTATAATTTAAAATATATTTTCTTTTTTCTATATTATTATAATTAGAATCTAAAAGTTTTTTTTATTTTCTTATAAATAAACTATTATAAATTAATAATAATAAGAAGATAATCTTTATTAACTTTATATAGAATTATAAATTATTAATAAAGAATTTACTTTATTTTTAATTTACTTTTATTTTATTTGATAAAAGTAAGAATAAAAATTTTATTAACTTTATATTAAACTACTAATTCTTAATATAGAATTCACTTTAGATTTATTTTATCTTTATTTTATCTTTACTTTACTTTTAAAATTTATTTCTTCTTAATTTAGATAATTTAAACTAGAAAAATTTTTATATTTTCTAATTTAATAATCTTTTCTTTTCTTTTTTCTTTTTTTTTCTTCTTTAACTTTTTTACTTTATTTAATTCTATCTAAATTTTATCTAAATCTATTCTAACTTAACTTTAACTTAATTATAAAAACTATTTATATCTATTTATATCTATTTGTAATTAGCTTTAATATTTTCAAATATATTTTAGATCTTTCTTATTATCTCTTTTAACTTCTAAATTATTAATTTACTTTATTTATTAATTCTAGACTTATAAAATATTAAAGTTTATAGAATAAAGTTTTAAAAAAGCTTTATTAATATATAAATTAGATTCTTATATAAAGATAATAAAAATATAAAATTAACTCTTTATACTTCTTATATATAAATATTAAAGAATATCTTTCTTTCTCTCTTTTTATTAATTACTAATATTATAAATTTCTATTATTTTATTAATCTATTATATAAATCAATAAATACTAGAATATCTAATTAGTTTAATTTATTATCTCTAATTAATATATTTAAAATAGATTTAAATATAATAGATTAAAATCTCTTTTACTAAAATATTACTATTAATAAAAATAAACTTTTAATATACTTTATTTTATATACTTAAAGATCGAGCTTAAATATATTAAATCTATTTATATACAAAACTAGATTTATTAGATAAATATCTAAATAAAAGAATATTAAATAAAATAAAATCTAAATTAAAAAGTAATTGAAAGATAAAATAATAAAAGAAGTTTAAACTAAATAAGAAAAAAATAACTAGAAATATTATAAACAAAATATAAAATATACTATCTAATAAGAATAAGATCTAAATAATATTTTAAATAATTTGATACTAGAAATACTATTTAAAACTATATTACTTGAATTTATAAATATTTAAAATAAGAAAAAGTCTAGATTTAAACTAAGTAATATTGATTTTCTTCTTAATAATATTACTTTTAATAAATATTAATAATAGTATAATTAGAACTTACTTGAAAAACAATATAATAATTCCTATTTAAAAAATCTTATTTATAAAGTTATAGAAAGAATAAAATTAAATTATAAAACTATATACAAATAATTTCAATATATTAAAAATAATATAGAAAATTCTTTAGAATTATTAATTAGATATATAAATTTCCTTTTATATATATATTTCTAAACTATAATATCTATATCAAGTATATATATAAAATCTTTTATTTTCTCTTTATTATTTATATATAATTATCTTATTTTATTTACTTTTTAATTATATTAATATTATAAAACTTCTAAGTTTAGTCTCTTTATTATCTTTATATAATAGTAATATTTTATTATCTTTATCAATTAAATATATTAAGTAGTTATCTCTTTTATAATTTTATTATATATAGTTACTAATCACTTTTCTTACTTTTATTATTTTTAGTTAATAATAACCTTTTTTACTTTTATTATCTTTAATTACTAATTATCTTTTCTCTTTTTATTATCTTTAGTTAATAATAACTTTTTCTATTTTTATTATCTTTAGTTATTAATTACCTTTTCTCTTCTTACTATCTTTAATTAATAATAACTCTTTCTACTTTTATTATATTTAATTACTAATTACTTTTCCTCTTCTTATTATCTTTAATTAATAATAACCTTTTTTGTTTTTATTATCTTTAATTACTAATTACTTTTCTTCTTCTTATTATCCTTAATCAATAATAACTTTTTTTACTTTTATTATACTTAGTTATTAATTACTTTTCCTCTCTTTACTATCTTTAATTAATAATAACTTTATCTCTCTCTACTATATTAATCTACTAATCTTCTACTTTATATTTATATAATCTTATATTCTTAGATTAAGTAAACTAATATAATCAAACTAATATTTCTTTTAGATATTAATACTATCTTAAAGAAATAAAGAGAAATATAAAAACAAAGTTATTATTTATTTAAGTAAAAAGCTATACTTTTAATTATAAATAAATACTTTTTTAATCTTCTCTCTAGTTAGAATCCTACTATTAATAAATATAAAGATATTATTATTTAGTTATAAATTAAAAAGTCTAAAAAATATAAAAGTAAAGTTACTAAATAAACGATTATATATATTATAACTATTATAATAATTATTTATTTTCTTAGATAAAGATTACTCTTTTTACTAACTATTTCTTTTAATAAAAACTCTAATATATATTTCTTTAAATATCTTTTTCAAGATTAGTATTAAGCTTTTAATATCCTTTAATAGTATAAATATAAAAACTCTTTAAATTATATCTTTTCAAAATTATAGATTTTAATATATATAGATACTTTTAAATCTTATTTTATTATTAATAAAATATTTAAAGACTTTTAACTTATTAAAGATAAAGATAAGATATTTACTTTATATAACTAATTTCGATCTTATATTAAGAAGTTTGAGATATATATAATAGAAGATTCTAACTTTAATACTTTTACTCTTTTTAAGAAAACTAATTATCTAATTAATCGAAATAATATAATATCTCTAGAATTTATAGAAAATATACTTATATTAGAAACAATATTAATAAAGATATTATAACTTTGTAATAAATCTTATATAGCTAATAAAGATTAGATTAAATATTTACTTATTATTAAAAATCAAGTATTAATATTTATAAAAGATTTAACTTAGTTTATAAATATACTTTAAAACTTTAATAAAATTAATAAGATATAAATAGAGGATATAGATACTAGATTTATCTTTTTATTAAATATAATTAAAGAAATTAATAATTTAAAAGCTACTATTATTATATCTCTAAATATTATTAATAATAATAATAATAATACTACTATATTTTCGAATAAACTTGATAATAATAATATTATTATTATTATATTTCTAAATAAACTTATTAATAATAATACTATTTCTTTTATACTTTAAAATAAACTTAATAATAATAGTAATAATAATAATAATATTATCTTTTCTTCTTTTAATAACTTAAATAAAGATATAATTATATTAAATATAGATCTTGATAATAATAATAATAATATTAATAATAATACTAGAATCTTCTCTTCTCTTAATAACTTAAATAAAGATATAGTTATATTAAATATAAATCTTAATAATAATAATAATAAAGTTATAACTTTATTTTCTTTTATTAATAAAAATAAAACTAATATAAAAGTAACTATTAATCTTTA
This sequence comes from Clarireedia paspali, assembly GCA_026225955.1. NCBI lineage: Eukaryota > Fungi > Ascomycota > Leotiomycetes > Helotiales > Rutstroemiaceae > Clarireedia > Clarireedia paspali. The sequence goes on along the minus strand of JANGZZ010000264.1, from coordinate 19,919 downwards.
TATAACTACTATATTTAAATTTTATAAAAAGAATAATAAGAAGAATATACTTTAGTAAATATTAAGGAAAAAGATAATTATATAAAATAAACTATTTCTTAGTTTCAAAGAGATATATTAATAAACTAATCTTTATCTATTTTATTTAAAAGTTACTTTAAATAATATATTATTTTATAAACTTTACTAAGTTATTAATAAATTTATCTTTTAATATTTACTCTTTTTAAATCTAAATAAACTTTTAATTAACTTTTATCTTTAATAATATATTCAATAAAATAAATAGAAGACTCTTTTATTTATAGTTCTATTATTAAACTTATATATAATTTAAAGAAAACTATTTCTACTTTCAACTTTATTAAGTTTCAAAATATAATATAAATCTATTTATTATTTTAACTTTAAGTATATTAAGTAATATTAATTACTTATTTTAATTAAATAGTTAAAGTTTAGTAAATAGATATTAAGAAGTTCTTTTTAAAAGTTTTCAAAATATATCAATTCTTTAGAATCTTATTTAATATTAAGAAAACCTTTTATTTTAAAATATTAGTAGAATTAAATACTTATAAATATCTAAATACAATTCTTAATATTTTTAATCTTATAAATTTAAATATATATATCTTTTTAATTTTTAAACTTTATAATTCTATACTTCTTTATATTTTTCTATTTAATTCTTATAATTGAGTTTTCTTTAACTAGATTTTATTATTCTTATATAATAAAATATTATCTAGACTTTATTATCTTTATTTATTAAAAGAGTTAAATTAACTTTTATATTAACTTTTTATTTTTAAATAAGAAACTATTATTATATTAAGTTAATAAATACTTAGAATATTATATTATTATATTAAGTTAATAAATAGTTAGATTATAATATTCTACTTTTAACTTTTAAATTAATATTATTAACTTGTCTATTTATAAACTAGTCTTATTTTTATCTTTATTATTTATAATATTTAGCTTTATTAAACTTTTAGTTATATTAACTCTATTAATATTATTACTTTCTATTAACTAGAAAAAGAAGAAATATAATTATCTAAAATAAAGTTTATATAAAATAAATCTAAAATAAACTCTAATATATCTATAATTGATAATAAAATAAAGAATATTAAATATAAATCTATTTTTTTATTTTAAATAAAACTAAAAGGTAGTTATACTATTAACTTTATTTATATTATTTTATATTACTTTGTATATATTATAGTTAATAAAGTTTATATTCTTTATAACTCGAATATATTATATATAAAGTCTATTTAGTAAGTTTAAAAAGAGAATATCTATTTTCTTATAATAATTTCTTTTCTTAATTATTTAAAAAATCTTATTAGTTTTCTTTATTAATTATTCTATTTTAAATAAGTTTTTATAAATAAACTAAGTAATATTATAACTATATTCTACTTTAACTTTAACTTCAAAAAGTATTTTAAACTTTCTTCTTATTTTAATAAATCTCTTTTTAAAAGAAAGAAGATTAAATAAATAAATATTAAAAGTAATAAGAAAAGCTAAATTTATTATTTTATATTAAAGTAAAATAATAAGATTAAAGAGTTATAAAATATAATTAAAAAAAGTATTTATCTTTATCTTCTAGATCTAAAACTTTATAAATATATTAGATAATAGATTGATTAGAAAATAATTATTATAAAACTAATTATATCTTTTATTCTTTAAATTATCTTTTTATATATAAAATATAAGACTAAAATAAACTTTAAAAATAGAAAGAAATTTATAAGTTTTAATACTTCGATTTTATATTATAATATTTATATTATATAATTAAGTATAAATATAAAAGAGATTTATATTTATAATAATATTATTTTATTAATATTATTATCTTTTAGTAATAGTCTATAAGAAGATTCTTTTTAAATATCTATAATAATAACTAGTATTTATATAGATTTATTAAATAAAGATAAATCTACTTTAAATATAGTTATATATCGATTCCTTAAATATAATATTTTTAAGCTTTATTTAATATAAATAATATATCTTAATTATATAAAGATAATAAAAATATAAAAGCAAATAATAATTAAATTTAAAGTTAATAACTAAATAAATATAAACTAAGATAATAAAGCTTTTTTTTTCTTTATATAGATATAAGATAGATATAAATATATTATTCTTTAAGATCGATTTAGTTTTATATAGTATCTTATTAATATATTAGTAAAATTGTATTATACTCTTATTATAATTACTCGAAATATTTGGAAAAAGGAAAAGATAATTATTATAATCGAATATCTAATATCTTTTTAATAAATTCTACTTAATTTTATTTATATTTAAATATCTATTATTTATATTAGCTATTTAAATATCTATTATATTTATACTTTATTAAATTTTCTATTTATTATATATTATATTACTTTAAAGTTTATTATAATTTAACTTTAAACTACTTCTCTTCTTATTATACTTAGTTACTAATTATTTATTTATCTTCTTATTATATTTAGTTACTAAATTACTTCTCTTTTTATTATACTTAGTTACTAATTATTTATTTATCTTTTTATTATATTTAATTACTAAACTACTTCTCTTTTTATTATATTTAGTTATTAATCTTTTATTTATCTTTTTACTATATTCAATTACTAAATTACTATATATCTTTATTATATATAATTATTAATCTCTTATTTATCTTCTTATTATATTTAGTTACTAGACTATTAGAAAAACTTTCTATACTTTTTAATTAATCTTCCTTTTTTATTAAATACTTCGAAGTTTAATTAACTAATCTAAATATCAGTTATATAAATATTAAATTATTATTTATTTAAGAAGAATATACTTAGTATATTAAAGATTTCAATAATAAGGATTCTAATATTTATATTCTTTTTACTATTTATATACTTAGCTTTATTTTATTTAATCTTTAAAAGTCTATATTATATATTATTTATCTTGAAATCTTTATCTTATTCTATTACTTTATTTAAACTATAGATTATATTAACTATATAAAATAATTATTTGAGTAGTAAGTTTATCTTCTTTAGATTAATAATAGTTATAACTAGTATATATTATATAGAATATAAACTAAAATTATTTCTTTATTAACTAATAAAAACTTATTTTCTACTTTTATTATTTTAATATTTATAATAGAAATACTAATTTAAAAATTCTTTAAACTTTAGAAATACTATATTTTACTTGATTTAATATAAAGAACTAGTCTATTTAATAAAAAAGATAAGTTAGTTACTAAATTATAAAAACAAGATATTAGATATAAAGTTATTAATACTTTTAATAAAACTTCTTTATTAAAAATTCAAATTATATTAATTAAATATAAGTAATTAAAATTAAATTTTACTTATTAAAAAGTACAAATATTTATTAAAAGTATATCTCTCTTTATTACTTTCTATTTATATATATATTAATTATTTATAAGTAATATTAAAGCTAGTTTACTTAATATATCTTTATTTACTATATCTATAAAGTATTTTTACAATAAAGTTGATAAAGATAATAATAAAGATAAACTAGTATTAAAAAAGAGAAAACTAGAAAAAGCTAATATAATAAACTTAGAATTAGAGTAATTATAATTATCTAATATATTTTTATCTATTATATTTATAAAGTTAACTTTAATTGAAACTAACAAAGATATTAATATAAATAGACTAATATCAAAATAAAAGAAACTAGAAAAAACTAATATAATAAACTTGGAATTAGAGTAATTATAGTTTAAAGATATTAATTAAGATAATAAGAATAATTTAGATAATAAATTTAAAGATAATAATATAATAATTATAAATATAAACTCTTTATCTAGAAATAAAAATCAGACTATTTATAAAGATTCTTTATCTTTCTAAACTTTTTATTCGCTTTTCAATATTAAGAATATACTATTAAATAAATAAAAGTATAAAATTATCTTTTATAATCTTTATACTTTAAAGATACTTTGATAAAAAAAAGTAAAAATAAAAAGTAATAAAAGAAGATATTTTATTACTATTTATAATAAATTATATAACTAGTTTATTAAAACTTTATATCTAAGTCTTAATAATAAAGATTATAAAAAGTATAAAATTAATATAAGTTTCAACTTTATAAGTTTTACTAAATTAATAGAAGAGAGACTAATTAATAAATCTATAATTATAAAAAATCTAGAAACTCTAGAGATTAGTAATAAATCTTTAATTTCTAATTCTTATTTATCTTATTTATTTATACTTTCTACTAATCTAGAAATAGAAGAAAAAAAGAAGAATAAAAAAGAAGAAGAAGATAATAAAAATAAAATATTAAGAAGAAACAAATTAAAATAATTTAAAAAAAATTAGATTAATAGTATTAGATAATTTTGATTATTAATAATATAACTAAAATACTAATATAATTAAGATATAATCAAGAAAGCTAAATAGATATAAATAATAAAACAATCTTAACTCTTTATTATATTATAATTCAAAACTTGTTTATAATAATTAAATTAATTTATTTAATTTTATATTACTATATTTCACCTTAATTTCAAAGTAAATATATAATAAGTTTCTAATTAAAGTATAAAATAAAATTAAAGTAATAAAACTACTAATTAAAGATACTAAATAATTTTAAAATCTATTTAGTTTTTAAATTATAAGTTCTTAGTCTATTTAATATTTTAAATTAATAATCTTATTATAATTAGATTAAACTCTAAAAATATTAAAGATTTATAATATTAAAAGTTATACTAACTATATTTAAATTATATATATAAGTTATATATAATTATTATATTTAGTTAATATATATATACTATTTAACTAATAATATCACGAAGTATTAAGAGATAAAAAACAAAGAAGTATAAAGATATAATAAGTTAAGATATTTATATAAAGTCGAAATACTAAAGTAGAATAATTAAGTAAGAATATACTAAGAATATTATAATTGAAAAAGTATAAAAAGTAAATAAAATTAAGTTATATAATAAAAGAGGATAGAGATAAAGAGTTAAAGTATCGATATAAGATTAGAATAATAAAGTAGAGTAATTAAATAAGAATATACTAAGACTTTATTAATAAAGAAATATAGAAAATAAATAAAATTAAAATATATAATAAAAGGAATATAAAATTAAAACATTAAAATAAAGTAATCAAGTAAAAGTATATTAAAATATTATAATAAAAGAAGTATAAAGAAAGAAAATAAATTATTAGAAATAAAGTATTTATTACTAACTAGTATTTAGCTCTACTTTAATTTACTTTAAATAAATACTTTTTTATAATATATATATATAAATAACTTCTATAGAATTATAATATAATTAGATAATTAAGACTATAAATATATTAGCTAAATATTCTAAAAAGGTAATATTTATAATTATATATTTAAGTCTTCTTATATAAATATTATTAAAATATATAATAATATATTTAGAAATCAAGTAGACTCTTTATATATAAAGCTTTTCCTTTTATATAAAGCTATTAAGAAACTTTTAATAATCTAATATAATAAAACTACTAAAGAGCTTTTATTAAATTAAAATAATAAAACTATAAAAGACTTTTTATTAATTTAAAATAGTAAATTTATTAAAAAGCTTTTTTAAATTAAAATAATAAGATTATTAAAAAGCTTTTTTTAAACTAAGATTATTAAAAAACTATTTTTAAATTAAGATAATAAAATTACTAAAATATTTTTCTTAAATTAAAATAATAAGAATATCTAAAAGCTTTTAGAAATTAATATTAAACTAAGTATTAAATAGTAACTAAATAGTATAATTTAATTAAGTCTACTTATATTATAATAAGTCTTAATACTTTATTTAGAATATATAATAAAATAATCAATTTAGAAATATTAAATAATCTTAGAATTAATAATTAAAGAGTTAAAAGAGTTATAAGAATCTTAAAGTTTATATATATAAAGATATTATATAGAATATATATTTAAATTATATATATATTAAAGTATATCTATAGTCTAATTTTAAATCTAACTTATTAGTAGTTAATTTATATAATATTATAATAATTCAATAACTCTTATAAATAAATAACTCTTATAAATAAATATTATAATTTAATAACTTTTATAGAAAAGTAACTTTTATATATAAATAACTTTTATTAGTAAATAACTTAGATAAATAAATATCTTTTATAATTAAATAACTTTTACAAAAGAATAACTCTTCTAAATAAATAGTTATTATAAATAAATAACTTTTATAAATAAATAACTTTTATTATTAAATAACTTTTATAATTAAATAATTCTTATAATTAAAATTTAACTAAATATCTAATATATTATACTCTTATCTTAAGATATTTTTAAATATATATAATTATAACTTTATTTCTTTTAATTTTTATTCTTCTTTTCTCTTACTTTCTTTCTTCTTAGTATATAGTTAAATAATATTTAATTAGCTTTAAGATCTTTATCTCAAGTATTAAAGTTGCTAGATTAAAATAACTATAATTATAATTAATATTTATATCTTTTAAAATCTAATAGTTTAATTTAATAAAGTTATTTTTAATATTAAAATTAAAGAGTAATAAGATATTTAAAGAAAGAAATTCTTAATTCTTAATTCTAAATTTCTAAACTTTTAAACTATATATATTATTAATTAATATATTAATAAATCTATTATTCGAAACTTTATCTAAATCTTTATTTAAACTTATATTAGTTATAATAATAAAATTTCGAATAAGTCTCTACTTATTATTTAATATCTAGAAAATATAACTTAGATTCTAAATAGAGTTATAATTATTTATTTTTAAACTAACTAGAAAACTAAAGTTTAATTTCAAATTATTTTTTTTATTCTATCTAATTAAGATTCGTTTATATATAAATATTTTAAAAAGAATATAAAGTATTATTTTAGAATAATATTATAAATAATAAATATTATATATATTATTAAAACTTAATCTTAATATTATTTAGATATTAATATAAAGATAAATATTAAACTAAGAAGTACTTTTTATTAGTTAATTAATATAAAACTATTTAAATTATTCTTTATATATTCTATTATAATTATTAAAGTTTATATTTCTTAAGTATCTTTTAAATCTTTTTAACTTTCTATACCTACTCTAATTATATTAATAAACTTAACTATTTATTATTATCCTATAATAATTTAAACTAATAATAATTAGATAAAGATAATTATTAAAAATAATATTAAGTTTATAATACTTCTTATATTTAAATAGTAAATAGAACTTATAAGTAAAAGTTAGAGACTTTAATATATCTACTACTTTCAAGATAATATATTTAAAAGTTAATTCAAGTTTATTATTAAATAGAAGGTTACTAATATAAAAGTTATATTAAAAGATAAATTCAATATAAAAAGTATATAGATCTATTAAATAATTATATTTTATACTAAATATTATTATCTCAGATTTTTTCTAAATAATAATAATAATATAACTAATAATAAAAATAGAAATATTATATTTAGAATTTTAGTTAAAAGAGATATTATATAATTATTTAAGTATAATTTCTATCTTAATTTATATTTAGTTATTTAAAGTATTATTTAACTAGTTTATTACCAAGTTATTATAAATAAAATAAAAGTTTCTATTAATAACTTTCAAAGAATAGTTTACTAGTATTATTATTAATATATATATTTAGTTATATTTATTTTCCTTTACTTTATAATCTATTATATTTATTTAGTTTCAAATTATATTTATATTTACGAATCTAGTAATATTAGTTTTAGATTTAAAAGTAAATAAGATTTTTAAAAAGTATAAGAAGATATATAAAATTATATAATAAATTAGAGTAAATAAAATCTTATTATAAATAGTTAAATTAAATCAAATAATTTCTTTCAAATTATTTTTTTACTTCTTTTAAATAATCTTGATCTTATAAATAAAGTTAATTAAGTTATTCTAAATAAAGTTAAGATAAATATATAATATATTTGATTTTTTTCTTTTCTAAACTCTACTTTATTTTAATTTAATAATTTTTAAGTTTTTTAATTACTTAGAGAATTTATTTATTTTTATTTCTTAAAGCTTTATTTATAGATTTAATAAAATAAAGATCTTTTATTTATTATTAAGAGAATAATAATAGAAGATTATATTATAATAAAGTTAGAAGTTTACTAGATCTTTAATTCTTCTATTTAAAAGCTTTTCTTATATCTAATTATAATATAGCTCTTTTAATATATATCCTTCTTTTTATTTCTAAGTATATAGTTAAAATAGTATATATATTATATTAATTTATAATATATTTCTATATTACTTATAATACTTATTTAATACTTTATTAATTAGAGAATTAGTTTTATAAAAGTATAAGAATATTATAATATAAAGTTTTATATACTAAGTTTTCTACTTTTTATCTTATTTTTTAAATCTTTAAAAACTAAATAGATAATAAAATAATAAGATATTCTGTTTATAAATAACTTTGTAAACTACTAAGAATCTAATAAAATAATAAGAATTTAATAGAGTATTAAAAATATAATATTACTTTAACTTGTTAAATAAAACCTTATTTACTAGACTTCTAAGTTAAATTTAAACTATCTATATTAAAAGTAATAAAATAGATAATTATATCTAGTTATATATTTATTATATTTAAAAATACTTAGATATATAAATAATTTTCAATTCTAGTTTATATAATATTAAATTAAATCTAGATTACTTATATAAAAAATATATTCTATATAACTTTGAAAATAGTTTTTATAAAAAATAATTATAATTTACTTTTCTAAATAAATTAAAAGTCTTTGTAATTAACTCTAAAACTTATATATAATAATAAGATTTAGTAAGAAATTATAAAATATTTTTAAGAAGCTTAATATTATAATATTTATAAAAATAAATTCTCTCTTTTAATATATATATATAAGAAGATTAGACTCTTTTTCTTCTTATATATATATAAGAAGAATAAGTTCTCTCTTTTAATATATATATATAAAAAGATTAAACTCTTTTCCTTCTTATATATATATAAGAAAATTAAGTTCTCTTTTTTCTTATATATATATAAGAAGAATAAACTCTCTCTTTTCTTATATATATATAAAAAGAATAAATTCTCTCTCTTCTTATATATATATAAGAAGAATAAACTCTCTCTTTTCTTATATATATATAAGAAGAATAAACTCTTTTCTTTAATATATATAATTATTAAAAGGAAAGTTTCAAATAAACTAACTTTTATTTAGATTAGAGTTTAGAAGAAATTAAAAAAGTTTATTATATTAAACTTACTTCTATTTAAATAATAATAGTAATAAATAACTAGAATTTATTATTCTAATTAAAAAAAGTTAGTTTAATTATTTTTTATTTATTAATTTATCTAAACAAAGAATATTTTAATTAAACTCTATTAGTATATATAATAATATATTTTACTTAAGATACTATTTAAACTAAATATTATATTAATATTTTCTATCTATTAATACTATATATAAAAAAGTAAATAACTTTTAATCTAAACTTATATTAAAATTAGAATCTTATTATCTCAACTTTATAAATTAATATTCTATTTATCTTTTATTTATAAAAGAAAAAAAGAAAATAATTTATTTATCTAACTAATCTTAATACTTCTTTTCTAACTTCTAATATCTTTTTTCTATTTTTAATATATTAACTTAAATAGAATTTAAAAGTAGAATTAAAAGTAGGATTTAATATCTAATATTATTAATAAGATTTAATTCTACTTTACTAGAAAATCTATTTAATTTTTAAATAAAGAAGTTATAAGAGATTAATATAAAAATAATTTATATATTGTTATTATTAGATTCTAAAACTATATCTATTCTACTATATTCAAAACTAGAATAAATATTATAGTTTATATTATATAGAAGATAAATATAATATAATTAGTATTAATAGTAATACTAGAATATAAATCTATATTAATATATTTATAATTCTATATAGAAGTAATAAGATTTTATAACTAAATAATTATTCTTAATATAAAGATAGTTTAAATTAAAATAAACTAGATTATTATATAAATAAATTAAAAGCTTATCTTTATTATAAATAACTATATATATAATATAATATAAATAGAATATCTTTAAAGAGAATTATTTATAAATTATAAAAGTTAGTTTTATTAAGTTCTACTTTATTATTTTTATTTTCTTATTTATAATTACTTAATTATCCTTTATAATTATTTATATACTATATTAAAAGTATTAATTTAAACTAGTTAAACAACTAAATTTATAAAGTATAGATAATAGGAATTTTATAAAGATACTATTATTTATCTTTTTATAATCTTTAGTTTAAATAAGAGAATAGAAAAGATAGATTTAATAATCTTTATTAGATATAAAGTATATATAGTAAAAGAAAAATCTAATAAATATTATATAGTATCTAGTTTGTTTTAAAGTATATATATAATTATCTTAATATATACTTAATCTAATAAATAATATTATAAGAATAGAAAAGTTAAATAAAATAGTAAATAAATATTTAAAGTAAGAATCTAAGTTTTAGTTTAGTAAAATAGAGGATTGAAATATAAATATAATATATAGAAAGTATACTAAAGATATAAAGTAATATATTATAATATAAAGAAATAAAGAAATACTTAAAGATTTAAAGAGGAAATAATAGTTTTATAGTTATAATTTTCTATCTTTCAAAAGTAAAGTTTAAATATTATTTTTACTATTTACTTATCTTTACTATTATTTATATAATTTACTATAGTTATAGATTAAAGTTAATCTTATTTAAAACTAATCTTAATCTAGTTATATTAAATATAGATTATTATTTAAATAAAGTTTATCTTCTATCTAAGTTAAATAAATCGAAAACTTATTTATATAATTATAAATAAATTAGTATATATTTATATATAAAGAGATAGATTTAAATATTATAATATTAATTAGTTTTATTATTAATAGATAAATTATCTAAAAAGAGGATTCTTATAATCTATAATAACTAATTAAATATAGTTTAGATTTTATTATCTTTAGTTATATAATACTTTATTAAATATATACTTTTTTATTTTATTTCTTATTATTCTACTTAAATAATATTTAGTTGAATTTATACTTTTATATATAATCTTTTCCTTATTATTCTAATTAAAGAATATATAATTATATATATATTCTTTTATACTCTTTTATTATTCTAGTTAAATAATACTTAGTTATATTTAATAATTCTAATTATATAATAAACTAAAGATTATAAGTTTAAAAGATAATTACTTTACTTTATTAAATAGAGATAATAAGCTTATTAAATTATTATACTAATATAATAAAAGTTAATATTCTTATTAAAATCTTAGATAGAAACTATATAATATTCTAAATATTCTAGATATTCTAGATATAATAATATATTATAGAAATTTAATAAAAAATAAGATTATACTATTTTTAAAATCAATAATTAAAAAGTTAAAGAGATTTTAAAATCTTAAAAAGTTATATATAATAAAAAGTTATATATAATATTAAAAAGGTATATACTTAAAATATATAATATTATATAATAATAAATCGAGATATAACTTTTTATTATCTTAGTATAATAATTAAAAGGTTTACTAAATATATTTAATAAAAGTCTAGTTTATTATAAAAATCAAATAACTAAGTTAATATAATATATAAGAATTATTTATATAATAAACTTAATATATTTAGATTATTATATTACCTTCCTTTCTTTAAGAAAATTTACTTTTAAATATTTTAAATTTACTAATTATAATTAGTAAAAATAATTAATAAATATAAAAATATTAATTAAATATAATAAAATTAAATAAATATAATAAATAAGTTAAAACTATTATATATCTTTTTATAATTATATATCTAATTATTTAAAGAATTATTATTTTTATATTAAAGTTATAAGATAATTATTTTTAAAATATTTATAATTATCTTCTTTTATTTAATATAATTATAATTACTTTAGAAGAAATATTAAAAGATTAAATAAAAAGAGGTTTTCTAAATAGAATATATTAAATAAATATAAAGCTATTTTAAAGTTAAATATTTTATATTATATTAAGTTAATATTATAATTAAACTATTATATATAGTATTTCAAAGATTAATATTATTTATAATATATAAAGATCTTCTTTATTTTCTATTTCTTTTTACTAATAATATTAATAAATAATAAAAGATTATTAACTTATTTAAAAAACAAATTATTTAAAACTTTCTTTAATTTATTAATAGAGAATATAAAGTATATCTTTATTATTTTAAATAACTTAAATTTAAAAGAATAATTAATTTTTATAAAGATCTTAAAATATCTATTTATTAGAAAATCAAGTTTCTTAGAAAGTTACTAAGTAAATAAATATCTTATATTCAGCTAAATATAATTATTAATATCAAAGTTAATAAAGTGATATAATATATTTATAATTTAAATTATATACTTTTAAGCTTTCTCGATTACTTAGTAAATATATTCTAATACTTTTAGATTCTTTTAAGTATATATATATATATTAATAATATTAAGATTATCTATAAGTTATTATTAATATTCTCTAGATTTTTAAAATAAATATACTTTAAAAAGAGAATTATATTAGATATAAAGCTACTTTGTTATAATATCTTATTACTTTTCTTAAATACTTTATATTCAATATCTTGAGAAGAAGATATATTATTAGATAAGATTAGTTAGTAGAAGTAAAAGTAAAGATAAGTTATAAAAAAAGTAAAAGTATAAATATAACGAAACTACTAATTTAGAATATTAAATAATCTTAGAATAAATAATTAAAAAACTAAGAGAATTATAAGAATCCAAAGACTTATATATAGAAAGTTATTATATAAAATAAATAATTAAGTTATATATATATTAATATATATATATAGTCTAGTTCTTAGATCTAACTTATATATAATCAACTTATATAATATTATAATAATTTAATTCAAATTATTATATTACTCTCTCTTTCTAAAAAGCTTATTTTCAAATATTTTTATAATTTATTTAATATTATAATTATATACTTTTAAAGCTACTTCCTTTCAAATAAATATAATTATCTAAATAGTTAATAATAAATAAGTATATAAATAAATACTTATATCTTTTTTATTATAAAGTTTAAAAAGTGTTTTTTATTTATTATAATTATTAGATAATCTCTTTTAATATAATTATAATTATCTTCTTTAAACTTTTATAAATATAATTATTCTAAAAATAATATTAAAAAGTTAAATACTTTTAAGTTAATATAATAAAAGTTGTAAAAAAATATTAAAGATATTTTTATAATAAAACTATTAATTTAAAATATTAAATAATCTTAAAATTAATAATTAAAGAATTAAAATAATTATAAGAATTCAAAGATTTATATATAAAAAGTTATTATATAAAATAAGTAATTAAATTATATATATATTAATATATATATATAACCTAATTTTTAAATCTAATTTATATATAATTAGTTTATATAATATTATAATAATTCAATTTAAATTATTATATTATCTCTTTCTTTTAAAAAGTTTATTTTCAAATATTCTTATAATTTATTTCAATATTATAATTATATATTTTTAAAGTTATTTTCTTTTAAATAAATATAATTATTTAAATAATTAGTTATAAATAGATATATAAATAAATATTTATATTTTTTCTATTATAAAATTTAAAAAATATTTTTTATTTATTATAATTATTAGATAATCTCTTTTAATATAATTATAATTATCTTCTTTAAACTTTTATAAATATATTTATTTTAGAAATAATATTAAAAAGTTAAATACTTTTAAATTAATATAATAAAAGTCGTAAAAAAATATTAAAGATATTTTAAAATTTAATACTTTATATTATATTAAGTTTATATTATAATCTCTTTATTAAATATAATATTCTAATAATCTTTATTTTAAATAATAAGTTAATATTTATTTTATTTTATATTTATTTATTTCTATTATATTAATTAATAAAAATAGTTTATTATATTAATTTAATAATAAATTATTAACTATTTTTTTTAACTTATTAATTAAGAATATATTATAAATATATATAATATTAAAAAGATTTAAATAATAAAAATAACTAATTTATTTTAAAACTTTAAAGTATTTATTTATTAAATAATTTAATTTCTTTAAAGATTATTAAATAAATAAATATTATATATTTAATTAAATATAATTATTAACTTAGAAATCTTCTAATTAATAATATTTATTAATTTAATAAATTATATACTTTTAAATAGTTTAGATAATTAAATAAATATATTCTAATATTTTATAATTATAATAAATATAAATATATATATTTTAAATATTAAAATTATTAATAAATAAATATTTAATTTACTTTTAATTCTATATAATTTTAAAAGTATATTTATAAAGTATTTTAAAAGAAAATAAATTATTAAAAAAAGAATATAATAATATTAATTATATATAATTTATTATAAATAAGAATTTAAATTAGTTTATTTAATAATAGTTTATAAAAATATTATAATTACTTTTATAAATATTAGTTATAAATTTCTATCTATTTATTAATTTAAAAATAATTTATAATTAATAATTAGATTTTAATTTTTAAAATATTATTAAATTCTATTTAAAATAAAGATATAAATTATAAATTATAATTAGAAAATATAATAATTAATAAATTATAATATTAATAAATATATATAATATATAATTTAATTTATTTTTAAATTATTATAGTTTTATAATATAAAATTATAATTATTTATTTAAATAAATAGTTAATAATTATAAATATATTATTATATTTATATTTATTCTTATTAAAATTATAATAATCTATAATAATATATTTTTATATATATATAAGAATTAATAATAAATATAATAAACTAAAGATCTTATTTTTTAAAATAGAATTATAATAATATATATAATAATTTTAAATATAAATTATAATATTATTTTTTATTAAATATTAATAATAATATTTTTTAAATAATTTATAAATCTTCTATATATTTAAATAAATTATAATAATTAAATTATATATTTTATAAATTAAAAGAGTTTTTAAATATTTAATATTTAATATTATAAAATAACTTTTATATAATAATAAACTTTTTTTAATTTTTAATTTTAATATAAAATTTAATTTATAATAAATAAATATAATTTTTAAAGTATTAAAGAATTTATATTTTTAATTAATTTATAGAATTTATAAAACTAAATTTATTAGATCTATTAAAAATAATAATATATTAATTTTTTATATAAAAAAGTTAAAATAAAAATATAATTAGAAAATTATAATTTAAAAATCTAATTAAACTTCTTTAAATAATTATTATATATATTATTCTTTTTTTAATTTATTTTAAAAGTTTATTTTATTAATTTTATAAATTAATATATTAATTAAAAGATTATTTTTATTTAATTAATATATAATAAAGAAATAATAATTAATTAAAAGTTTAATTTATTAAATTTATTAAATATTAAAAACTTTAATTATTATAAAATATTCTAATATTTTATAATTAATATAAACTTAGATTTAATATAAAGTATTAATTAGTTTTATATATTAATGAAAAAACAATTTTATAATTATAAATATTTCTTTATTATAAACTTTATAATTAAATTTAATTAATTATATTATCTTTAAGAAATAAATTATTAAAAGTTAATTATTATTATATTTTTATAATAATATATTAATAATAACTTTATTAAAGATATTAGTTTTAAATATATAAAAGAGATTATAATTATAATATTATAAAAGAGATTATAATTATAATATTATAAAAGTAATATAAAAATAAAAGTTTTTTTAAAAATATTAAATTATTATTAATAATTAATATTAAAAATAAATTAAATTAAGATTTTAATTAAATTAATTAATAACTTAATAATAATATTAAAGTTATAAATAAAATATTTATAAAAGTTATAAAAATTTAAAAATAATTAAATACTTTTAAATATAATTAAATATATTTATTTTTAAATTATAATTACTTTTTTAAAATTAATTTTAATATTATTAATTAATATTATAAAGTTAAAATATTTTATATATTTAATATTAAACTTATATTTCTTAAAATTAGTTTATAAATTTATATTTTTAAACTTTTAAAATATTTAGATAATATAAATTATATAATCTAATTTATTTTTAAAATAAATAAAAATATTATTAAAATAAATAATATAAAAAATATTAAGAAAATTAAATAATATATTATTTATATAATATTAATATATTACTAAGTTATTAGTTAATCTAAAAAGTATAACTTTATATTTATATATATTATATTAAATATAAAAAATAATATACTTTTTAAAAACTAAGTTTATATAAATATAATAAAATATTTAATAGATATTTAACTTAATAAAGATTTTAATTTTTAAAAATCTAGTTAAAATCTTATTAATAAATAATAATAAATATTAGTTTTTATAAATAAAAGTATTTAAAGTTTAAAAATTAATATATAAATAAAGAGAATTATTAGATTTTTTTATAAATAAAATAAAAACTATAAAAAAAGTTTAATTTAATTTAATAAAACTTTTTAATATATTATTTATAATATATTCTTTAATTACTTTTAATTTCTTTAATAATATTTTATAAAATAAATTATATTTAAAAGTTTTTTCTTTATTATTTTTTAATTAAATTTTATAATTATATAAATAATAAAGAAATAAAATATTAAATTCTATTTTAAAAAATATATAAATATAAATAATATATTTAATTAATATAAATAATTTAATATTTTTAATATTTATAAAAAAATATATAATATTAATTTAGTTTATTAAAATTAATAACTTTATAATTAAATTAATTATATTTTATTTAATAGTTTATTAGTTCTTTTATTAATTAATTAAAATATTAATCTTCTATAAAATAATTATAAAAAATTTATTATTATTATTTTATTATAAAAAATATTATTTAATCTAATAATTATATTAATACTAATTAACTAATATAATTAATTTAGTAATATAATTATTATTTTATATAAGATTTAATAATATCTCAATTAATTATTATAACTATATTATTAATATTTTATTAACTAAATAAATAAAAGAACTAATTAAAAGTTAAATTAATTAAAGAATATTAATTAAAAATAATATTCTTTATTATTAATTAATATAATTAGTATTATTCTTTTTTAATTAAGAATCTTTATAAAAGAAAAAGAGATTTTTAATTAAAAAGGAAATAATTAATTTTTATTTAATTACTTTTATTTTTATTATTACTTTATTTAATTATTAGTAACTTTAATAATTATAAATTTAATTTAATATAAATTCTTTTATAAATTCTTCTATTTACTAGCTATTATAAATAATTATCTTTTTTAATTATCTTTTATATAATTACTTTTACTTTAACTTCTTTTTTTAATTATAATATTTTATTTTAAGAAAATTAATAATATTAAATTATATAATTATTAATAATAATTAATATAGTTTATAGAATTAAGAAATTAAATCTAGATTTAATATATCTAATATTTAATTAATCTTAAAATCTATAATAGATTAACTAATATATTAATCGAATTAGAATTAGATTTTAAACTTAATATTAATTAGTTTATTATAATATTATTAGTAATAATCTTTTTTAAATTTATAAAAGATAAAATTTATATTTAATAAATAATTAAATATAATTAATTAATCTAATCTTATTAATATTTATTTAATATATTAATAACTTAAATAACTATTAATAATATAATAATAATTAGAATAAATAATAATAATTAATTAGTTATTAAATTAATTAATATTAATCTTTTTATTACTAATTCTTAATTATTACTTTTATCTTTATTAACTTATTTAATTATTATAAATATTAGAAAAGAATATTTATTATTAAATTAAAACTATTATTTTTAAAAATTTAAATTTAATTAATATTATAAGATTTTTTTAATAATCTTTAAATAAATCAAGTTTATAATTAATAAAAACTTTTTAATTAACTAAAATCTTTATAATATTAAATATAATAAAATTAGTTTTCAAAGTTATATTTATTTATTTAAAGAATATTTTATATTAAATAAATTATTAGTTATTCTTAATATTTAAATAGAATATAATAAAATACTTAACTAAGTTTATTATAATTAAGAATTATTATTAGATTAGTATTAAAAATAAATTCGAGTTTTTAATAAAATATAAACTTATAATCTAAATAAAACTTTTAATATATTTATTATAATTATCTTTCTAAAAGTAATTAAAGTTAAATTCGAATTAATTTAAATAAATAAAGAATTTAAATATATTAATTAAAGATAAAAATAAGAAAAATTAATTATAATTTTTAATAAAATAATTAATCTTTTTAGAATTTAATTAGTAAATAAAATATATAAATTAAAAGAAAAAAGTATATATATAATAACTATTAATAATAATATAATAAAATTAATAATTATTATAATCTTTTTTAATAAAGTTAATTTAATTAATTAAAATAAACTTTATTTTTATTATTTTAAAAAGTAGTTTTTAGATTTAAATAATAAATATTTCTAGAAATTAGAGAATTATAATATATTTAAAAATATATTATAAAGAAAACTAATTAAAGAAAACTTTAATATTAATAATATTAAGAAAGTTAAAAAAAGATTTAAAAACTTTAAATAGAATAATATTAGAAAAGTTATAAAGAATAAAAAAATCTTATTAATTAATATATTAATAATAAATAGTTTATTATCTTTATTTTTTAGAAAAGTAATAATAATAATTATCTACTTTTCTTTTATATAAATTAATAATTTTAATATATATTCTATTTTAGTTATTATTAAAAAATATTATTTAATTAATTTAATTCTTTTTAATAATTATAATATTATATATTTAATTAATAATATTTCTTTATTAGATAATAAAAAGTTTATTAAATCTAATAATAATTTTATTAAATATAGAACTTTATTATTTTTAATTATTAGATATAATATTTATATTATTAAAAATATTTTCATTAAATTAAAAGAACTTAAAATTAAAAACTTAGTTTTAATTAATATAACTTTTATTTCTAGTTTTTATATTAATATTATTTCAAAGTCTTAATTAATAAAAATAAACTTATAATTTTATAAATTCGATTATACTTTAAAATATAGTATATTAAAGAAAAATATAATTATTATACTTTTTATATAAAAGTTTAATCTAGTTTTCTTTTAATTTAAGAAAGTTATTTCTTATTTAAATATATTAAATAATATTCTTAATAATAAAATTATAATAATATATTTAATTATTTATTATAAGATTAATAAACTATTTAAATAATCTTATAATCTATTATCTAATAAAGTAAATATAATATAAATATAATATAATTATATTAGATATTTAGAATAAAAGACTTTAAAATATTTAGTAAATAAAATAAAAGATATAAAAATTAAGAGAATTTTAAAAATCGATTATAAATATTATATAAAAGTATATATAAAATAAATAATTAATTATTATTTAAAAGATTAGTAATTATTAAAACCTTTTTATAAGATTATATAAAATCTATTTAATTTCTTAATATTATTTAATAGATATTTCTAGTTATTATTAATTAAAGAATTATATA
>JANGZZ010000263.1:0-38900 GCA_026225955.1 Clarireedia paspali | reverse complement strand
AAGTATTAAATATAATAATATTAATTAATAATTTATTAAAGATCTTTAAATTAATCTAATTATTATATAAAAGTTATTATAATTTATTTTATTTCTTTTATTTATTTTATAATAATAATTTATCAACTTTATAAATTAATATATTTATAAAAGAATTATTTTTTTCTAAATAGTATATAATTAGAAAGTTATAATTTATAAAGAGTTTAGTTTATTAAGTTTATTATATATTTAAAGATTTAGTAATTATAAAGTATTTTAATATTTTATAATTTATATAAATATAAATTTAATATAAAGTTAATATAAATTTAACTTATTAATTATTAAATAATTTAATAATTATAAATATTTCTTTATTATATACTTTATAATTTAACTTAACTAATTATATTATCTTTAAAAAGAATATTATAAAGAGTTAATTATTATTATATTTTTATAAAAGTATATTTATTATAATATTATTTAATATATTTATTTCTAATATATAAAGAAGTAAATAATTATAATATTAAAAGAGTAATATATTTATTAATATATATTTAAATATATTAAAAACTAATTAATAACTTTTATTAAAATAAAATAAAATATTAATTTTAATTAGATTAATAAATAGTTTAGTTATAATATTAAAATTATAAATAAAATATTTATAAAAATTATAAAATCTAAGAAATAATTATATATCTTTTATTATTAAAGAATAAACTTATTATTATATTATAATAACTTTCTTAAAATCTATTTTTATATTATTAATCGAGATAATAAATTCTAAATATTTAATATAAATAATATTAAATTTATATTTCTTAAAATTAATCTATAATTTAATATTTTAAAGATATTATAAAACTAATTTAATATAAACTTTATATTTAAATATATTTTTAAAATAAATTAAAATATTATTAAAATATATAATATAAAAAATATTTAAATAGTTAAAAAGAATATTATTTATATAATATTAATATATAATAAAATTATTAATTAATTTAAAAAATATAACTTTATATTTATAAACTTTATAATATATATAGAATATTATATACTCTTTTGAAATTAAATTTATTTTAATATAATAGAATATTTATTTAATATTTAATTTAATAAAGATTTTTATATAAAAGATATAAATAAAAGTTTTATTAATAAATAATAATAAATAGTAATCTTTATAAATAAATATATTAAATATTTAGAAATCAATATAAAAATATAATAATCTATTTAACTTTTTAATAAAAAAGATTAAAGTAATAAATTAAATTTAATTTAATTTAATAAATCTTTTTATTAAATTTTTAATAAAGTATTTTTTAATAGTTTTAAACTTTTTAATTAATATTTTATATAATAAATTATAATAAAGTTTACTTTTTATATCTTCTTTTAAAATAATCTTATAATTATAAAATTAATAAAGTAATAAAATATTTAATTTAGATTTAAAGAATATAATTAAAAATTCTTAGTATTTATTAAAAATTAAAGATTTAATATTAATCTTAAATAAAAAAACTATAATAATTAATTAAAAACAAGAGATAAAATATAATTATTTAAATAATAAAAAAGTAATTTATTTATTTTTCTAATTAATTTATTAGTTTTCAAATAATTAATTAATTTTATAAATCGAAGTAATATTTAATTTATATTAATTATTTTAATTATAAAGTATATAGAAAATAATTCTAAAAATTATATATAAGTTAATAATCTTTTTTAAATAATTTATTTAAAACTTTTAAAAAGATTTAAACTTTTTAATAATAATTAGAAATTATATTAATTATTTACTTTTAAAAATAATCTTTATTATTTTGAATATATAAACTTAATCTTTTAAAAATATTTTATAAAACTTAAATAATTATAAAATTAATAGAATAAATATAATAAAGATTAGTTTTACTTTTTAAATTATAAAGTAATATAAAATTTCTTTTATATTAATATATTATAATATTATTAATATTAAAATAATTATTTAATTATCTAAATAATTAATATTAATTTAATTATTTTATAAAATAATTATTTATTAAAAACTTTTAATTTAGTAATAAATTTTAATTATTTAATAAAAGAGATTAATTAATCTTTTATAAATTATATTTATTAAAAAGATATTAAAGAGAAAGTAATAATAATATTAAAAATAATTTTAAAAAATATATAAATAAAAATCAATTTAATAATTTAAATTTATTATAATTTTAATTATTCTTATTAAATTTTAGTTTATATTTATAATTTTAAAATTAATATAATTAATATAACTAACTTATTATTTATTAAAAATAAAGTAAAGTTCTAATTTTAAAGTTAAGAAAATAAAGGATTAATTATTTTATTCTTTTCTTTATTTCTCTTTTCTATATTAATATTAGAATTTATAATAATATTATTAATATATTAAACTTTTAAGTGATTATTAATATTTTTAAATTTATTAAAATGAATATATTTTATAAAAAGAATTATAATAGATATAAATCTTTAATTTTATTATAATATTTTAATATTCTTTTTAAATACTTTATATTTAATATTTTAAGAAAAAAATATATTATTAAATAAAATTAATTAATAGAAGTAAAAGTAAAGAGAATATATAAGAAAAGTAAAAAAATAAATAAGATTTATAAATAAAAAATAAAAAAGTAGAAATAAAAATAAAAATAATAATAATAATAATAATATTTATATTATTATTTAATAAAATAAATTTTCTTTTAATAATTCTAATAATTTCTTAAATAAAAAAGATTAAAAGTAAAATATTATTTAAATAATTATTAATTAGTTAAAGAGATTAATAATAAATTATTAATAATATAATAATATATTATAAGAATTTAATAAAAAATAAAATTATATTATTTTTAAAATTAATAATTAAAAAGTTAAAAAAGTTGAAAAGTTTTAAAAACTTATATATATATAATAGTTATATAAGTTATATATTTAAAGTATATATATATTAAATATATTTAAAAGTCTATTTTATTATTAAAAATAATAATTTTAAAATTAAATAATAAAATTAATATAATATATATATAGATTATTAATATAATAAATTTAATATATATAAATTATTATATTTTTAATATATTAATAAAATTTTCTCTTTATAAAAATAGAATTATATAATTTTAAAATTTATTTTTTAATAAAAACTTATATCTTTATATCTATTTATAATTTAATATTTAAACTATTAATATTTTATATTTTATTTTAAAGATATTTAGTAAAAATTAATTTATTTTATTATAAATTAATTTAGTTTAATATACTATTTTATAATATAAGAAATTTATTAGAATCTATCTTTTAATATATTATTTATTTATAATATAATTAAATAATAACTAATTATATTATTATAAAATATTTTTTTAATTAGATAAATTTTAAATCTACTTTTTAATATATTATTTATTTGTAGTATAATTTAATAATAATTAATTATATTATTATAAAGTATTTTTTTAATTAAATAAATTTTAATATATAAATATAAAGATAAAATAAAAATATTTATAAATAGAGTTATTAAAAAGTAATATTATAAAGAATTTATCTTTTAATATATTATTTATTAATAATATAATTTAGTAATAATTAATTATATTATTATAAAGTATTTTTTTAATTAAATAGATTCTAAATCTACTTTTTAATATATTATTTATTTATAATATAATTAGATAATAACTAGTTATATTATTATAAAATATTTTTTCAATTAAATAAATTTTAAATTTATTTTTTAATATATTATTTATTTATAATATAACTTAATAATAATTAATTATATTATTATAAAGTATTTTTTCAATTAAATAAATTTTAATATTATAAATATAAAAATAAAGTAAAAATATTTATAAATAAAGTTATTAAAAAGTAATATTATAAAAGTTATAATAAAGTGATATTAAAAATAAAAAGTTGAATTTATAAAATATTATAATAAAATTAATATAAAGAGTATTTAAAATAAATCTATATAAAAGAGATTAATAATATATAATAAAATAATTAAATAACTAAATAAAAAAATATTAAAAAGAATATTAAAAAAAGTATTAAAAAGGATATTAATAAAAAAAAAGAAATATATAATTTTTATAAATATAGAAAATAGTAATTAATTTATATATATATTTTATTTAATATAATAATTATTAAATTCAAGAAAATAAATTAATATATTAAAATAATATTCTAATTATAATATTTTTAAAATTATTTAATATATTTTTAATAAAACTAAATCTATTTATATTTATTTAAAATACTATTCTAATTATATTATAAACTTTTATATTTTATATTAAATAACTTTATTACTTTTAATTAATTATTTATTAATAAATATAAGTTTATATAAAATTTATTTTTTAAAAGTTTATAATATTAAAAAATTCTTTATTACTTTTAAATCTATTATAATTTATAATATTTATTTATTTATATATATTTTATAAAAGATTTATTTTAATTTTAAAATAATCTTTAACTTTCTAATTAATATTTTAAATAACTTAATAAATTATTTTTAATTAATATAAAGTATTTTATAATAAAGTTTTATAATTAATATATTTTATTATATTTTAACTTTTTTATTTATTAATTTTATATAATATATTTAACTTTTTATTAAAAACTATATAACTAATTATTTTATATAAATATTCTTTTTATTTCTAATTTAATATTAAAATTATATTTTTCTTAAATATTAGAATATAATTTAATATTATTTAATTTAAAGTTTTATATTTTTAAAGTTTTTTTTAAAGAACTTTTAATAAGTTTTTTTTATTTTAAATTATTTTTATTTAAAATACTTATTATTTATATATTTTAATATATAAACTTTATTTACTTTAAATTTATAGTTTCTAATATAATTATAATATTTAATTATTTAATTTAAATAAATCTAAACTTTAACTTTTTAAATATTATTTCTTTTTTTAATAATTTATTCTTTATTTATTTATAATAATATATATATTATATCTTTTAATTATTAAATAAATATATTTATTTAATTTCTTTTCTTTTATAATTTTTTAAAATATTAATTTATATTATCTTTATTAATTAATATATTAAATAATAGTTATTATAATATATTATTTATAATAATAATATATAATTATTATTTTAATCTTTAAATTATCTATTTATTATATTAATTTAATATTTAAATATATTTGTTTTTTAATAATTATCTTTTCTTATTAATATTTTAAATTATTTTTTATTCTTTTAAATATTTTTCTTTCTATTAAATTTACTTTTTTAAAACTTTTTATAATAGTTTTTAATTTAGTATTTAAAAAATTTATATTTAAAGTAAAACTTCTATTTATAATAATAGTTTCTTTCTTTTTAAAAAAAATTATTTTTTAAATTTATTATATCTAATTATATAAAGTTATTATAATTATTATAATATTTCTTTAATTAATTAGATTTATAATATTTTTTACTTTCTTAAAATTATTTAATTTATTTATCTTATTAGTATTTATATAATATATTATTTATTTAAATTAATTCTTTAATAAAAGAGTTTAAATTATTATATTTAATAAATCTTTTTAATTTAAATTTAATATTTAATTTAAATTCTTTATAATAATAATTTATAATTACTTTATTTCTTTATTTTATAATATTTATATAATATTTAAATTTGATAATATATTTTATAATTAATTTAGTTTATATTAATTTATAAAGTTTTTCTTTTATAATTCTTTTTTTATTAGTAATATTAAATATTTAATAAATTTTTATTTTAAACTCTTTAAAGAAACTAAAAATAATTTTAATAAATTATATATAGTTTATTAATTAATTCTTTTTATTAAAAAAGTTTTATAAATATAATTAAATTTATTTAACTATTTTTTCTTTAAAGTATAAAGTAGTTTAATTATTTATTATAATATATTAATTAAATTTATCTTAATTAAAAATAATATAAGTTTCAATTTAAAATAAAAATATTTCAAGTTTATAATAATCACTTTTATATTTATTTAATAAAACTATTTTAAAGGTTTTTAAGATTATAATTTTATATAATTTATTTATTAAAATATTATTTTTAATATCTTATTAGTTTTTTAAAATAATAGTTATTTAAATACTAATTTAATTATTAAAAACTAATAATTTAAATATAATAAAAATATTAATTCAATTATATATTTAAAATAATAATAATATTTAAAATATTATAATATACTTTTTAAAAATTATATAATATAAATTTATATTAAAAATAATAAATAGTTAATTAAATTAAAGTAATATAATAATTAAATAATAAAATTATTATTTAAATTAAATATAAAACTTTATATATTAAAGAAATTATTTTAATTTATATAGATTTTTATTTTTTATTATTTAAAATATTTAAAAATATTAAATCTTTATTATTCTAAATATTTTATTTATTTAGAATATTTAGAAGTATTAAGATATTATATAATTATTATTTAAAGTTTTACTAAAAATATTATTAATATAATTTTATTAATAGAATTCTTTTAATAGAATTTTATTAATAAAATATTATTAATATTAATATCTATTTAATATTAAATAATAAATAAAGTTATTTCTTTATTCTTTTTATTTTTTATATAAACTTAGTTTAATAATTATAATTATAAATTTTATTTTTTAAATTTAAAGTCTTTAAATATTTATATAATTTAAAGTTATAATAATAATAAAAAAATAATTTAATTTTAATTATTTACTATTTAAATTTTTAAAAAATAATAAAAGATTATAAATATTATAAATATAAATTATTTTATTATTTATTATTTAAAGATTTATTATAAAATAATTAAAAACTTTATATTTTAATATATAATTTTCTTTTATTTTATTATTTATTAATATTTCTTCTACTTTTTATTTATATTTTAAATATATTTAATTATATTAAAATTTTATAAATTAAATAATTTTTTTAATAATTAAAATATAATTAATAAATTAAATTTTAAATATAATATTATATAATATTTTATTTCTTTATCTTTATAATAAATAATAAACTTTATTTTCTTTATATTAAATTATTAATAATAGTTTTAATAAAAATAATTAAATTTATTATAATTATAATATATTTAATTAAAAATTTAAAATTTATTATAACTTTAAATATTATTATTTTTTATAATTAAAATAATTTTATTTATTTTTAATTTTTATAATATTTTATTTTTATATTATTATTTTTTTCTTTAAAAAGTTATTTTATTTTTTCTAATTTTTAAAATAAATTAATTAAACTATTATAAATTAAAAATATTTTTTAATATAAAATAATCTTTTTTTATATTTTAAATTTAAATTTAATAAAAATATTTTTTATTTCTTTTTTAATAATATTATTTCTATAATAATATATTATAAAAATTTAATAAAGAATAAAATTATATTATTTTTAGAATTAATAATTAAAAAGTTAAAAAGATTAAAAAACTTTAAAAACTTATATATATATAATAGTTATATAAGTTATATATTTAAAATATATATATATTAAATATATTTATAAATTTACTTTATTATTAAAAGATTTTAAAAGTTTAGATAATTAAAACTAATATAATATATATAAAGATTATTTATATAATAAGTTTAATATATCTAGATTATTATAATTTCTATTTTATATTTTATATTATTTAAATAAATTATAAATTTAATAATAAATTAATTTAGTCTTTATTTTATTTTAATATATAATAAAGTTATATTTAACTTTTAATTATTTTTATTTATTATTTTATTTTTTATATAAAATTTCTTTATTTATTTATTTTTTATTTTTTAAATTTTTTTTTAATATTTTTTTAAAACTTATAAAATAATAATTAATTTTCTTTATATTAATATATTATACTATTTTATAATTTACTTTTTATTTATTTTTTATTTTAATAAAAAAGTTTTTAATTTTTAATATAAAATATATAAAGATAAATTTTAATAAAAATAAATTTAATAAATTATTAAATAAAATAATATTTTAAAAACTTTTTTTTATTTTTTTTATTATTTTTTTATTATTATTATTATTATTTTAATTATTTTTTTCTTTTCTTTTTTTATTATTTTATTAATTTTTATTTAAACTATTTATAATTTTTTTTATTTCTTTATAATATAATTAACTTTTATTATTTTTTATTATTACTTCTTTTTATAATCTATTTTTTTAAATTTTATAAATATTATTTCTTTAATTTATAATATTAATTTTCTTTTTTTTCTTATAATAAATTTTTTATAAATTTATTCTTTTAATTTTAAAAATTATTTTCTTTAAATAATATCTTTATAATTTAAATATTTAATATAATTATATTTTATATATTTAGTTTAATAATTATTATTTTTTATAAATACTTTCTTTTTATTATATTGTTATTTTATTAATATTTTTATAATAAATTATTTTTATAAAGTTGAAATAATTAATATATAATAATATAAATTAGTAGGGAATTATAAATATATCTTCAAAGTGATAATAGTTAAATATAAAATATAATTAATATATAAACTAATTATTATATATTTTCTTTTATATTAATATTCTTTTTATATTTCTTCTCTAATTATAGCCTAGTAGCTCTTTATCCGGCTACCCTACTTTGGCGTTCTGACCCCTCTTGTTCCTTGTACTCCCTTACCTCCTAACAAAATATTATTTACATTTATTATTAAATCTATTAAAGTTTATAAGTACTATATATAGTATACTACCCGCTGAAGACCATCAAAAGTGGGCCCAGAATCACGCAATTCTATGAGTATTTAACGTGATATTAAATGTGAACTTCGGCTAGTAATGAGTATAGTCTTCGGACAGTCACGACTTTTACACCTTTCGTGGTGTTCAATGTTCTTCCAGTATAACGCCTCTAAACGGTCGATAGGAGCTGAGATAGAAGAGTCAGTCAATCGGATTCCGATAATATTTTTGACTCCTTTTGGGTGTAGTCCGATATAAAGAGAGAGGATCTACATGTTACGAACCTAAGCATGTGATCAGGGAACTATAGGCTCAATGACTGGCTGATCATAGTAGAACTGGACAGTTTCATATGACTGGGGGTGATTTTGGTTGATCACTCGAGATCACCTAGGATCACTGAAGGATGAAGTTCTATATAAAAGGACTAAGGCATAAATTTTGTTATATCAGAACTCTTCTTGTATTGGATTTGATTGGTCGAATTTTTTAATCCGATATCACGAGAGTTGATCCGTAAGATATGTGTTCCGGTCCATACGTAAATTTGTTGATTCATGAATGGACTACGTCTATTGGCAAATAGACTGGATTTATGACTGGACTGGCCGATTGGTCAATGGACGTAGTCGACGTGTAAATTGAGGCGATTCATAAATGGACTTAGTTCATTCGTTAATGCCCTAAAGTGGGAGTATCCACCGCACAGATGTATAGTTCTAATAGTTGATAATCCTTCTTCCTTCTATACTGTACTACTTGATTATAACCTCGCCGGCGCCCCTTCAGATGACCTTGCGCTAAATAGACTACCTGATTCAGTCATTAGGGGGTTGGATATCCAGGGGCCTAAAACAGAAGTACTTTTAAGTACAGTTGCAAAGAAGGTATCAATATCCGAAAGAATAGTGATATATCATACAAATATAAAGGATTATATACTACTAAGAGGTGCAACTGCTGGAAAAACGAACGTAAATACTCAGTTTACTGTCATACTGATAAGGATCATAACTGTGGATAACTAGCTAGTATAGTATTATATACTGAGAAAGCACTAGTTTCGAAGGAAAATAGCGACAGTGAGGTGGTTGAGGGACCCAGGAAAAGTAAACGGCAGCGAGCTAATACTGCTGGGGAGGTGAGGGGTAAATAGTACTTGTATATAGACTAGTTGAGATACAAATTAAAAGTGTTTATATATAGACGTAGTCCATTCATGAATGGACTCTCATTTACACGTCGACTGCGTCCATTCATGAAATGGGGAAATTTACGTACGGATCGGAACATATACTTTTTCACGTCTTCTCCTTATGATACCTAACGATCATAGTCCTTCATATAATGAATGAATGATCCGTTTTCGGAGCGTTGGATCAGTGCCAAGGATAGGTAGCAAGGATCAATACCGATATGATCGGGGAAAAGACACGATTGATTACTATGCCTGTAAAATTGTGCTAACATAATTAAGAGTATATGAAATATCGCCGAGGGCCGTTGCCATGAAAGTTACTGATAAACATAATCATATAAGTTGGACAATTTCTCCTCCTATGCTCCGTCCATACACTTATTCGCTAACCTTTCAAGCTACTATATGCCAACCCTACGCTCTAACGGTGACTAATAGAGAAAGACATCGTTGCCATGGAGAGTGCAGGGTGCGGCGGCCGCCCCGTACCCTTGATCTTACCAACGTAGATGTGGATTCCGACGAAGAAAAGTCCGAGACGGATCAGGGACAGAAGCTGGAATTAGTAAATAAGCGCTTACAATCAGTCCCGACTCCCGAGTCACTCAATTACTGGAAGCTCATCCATTTGTATCAATCTTGTATCATGTCTCGCTGTGCTGTTTGTTGCCCTCGACAATACATTATTGCTACAGCGATCCCGTATATTACTCATGAATTCGAAACATTGGATGATGTTGGCTGGTATAGCTTCAGCTATCAGCTCACCACCTGTATAATCCAATCTCTTTAATCTCTGCGGTCACGTCTAGTCTATAGAAAGCCTGGCTATATAATTATTATTGTAGAGCAGTCAGATTTATATTAAATCTAGTTAACTTATTTTATTATGATTAAATAATTGGATTTTGAAGTATAGGATAGGAAAAAATGGCTTGCTCGCTGATAATCTATGTTGTATATTTTATATTTAAACTATTAATATATACTTATCACCTTTCTAAATGATTATTAGCCTTGCTCATTTCATCCAAAAGTAGGTTCTTCTTCGGTGACGAGATTTCGTCGTATAGTATCAATATCTTTATCATCTAAACCACAATAGGCCTTAATATAACCAGCGACCCCACCATATTTCTGTTCTATCATTTGAAGGGTTTGTAGCATGCTCTCAAATCTACACAAGTCAGCTTCGAATACCGTCTTGTTCTCTTCCAAGCGACTTCAGGAGGAGGGTATTCGATGCGAGAATAGATAACTTACTTGGCGCCTACAATCTTTTCAGCTTTCTCTCGATCCCCCTTCAACTCCGAACGTGTCATGAGGTACTGTAGAATGAACTCCTTTCGTGCAGCCAACCCGACCTCAGTCAGCTCATACTCCTTTGCCACGACTTCATCTTTGCAGCCAGCAAGCTTCAACAGGATAGCTATTGCGACTCCCGTCCGGTCCTTTCCCGCACTGCAGTGACACAGGAATGCCTCATGAGGTCGGTCTCTGACATGGACGAGAATCTGACGGAAGGCCTTGCCACCCTTTTCTAGAATCTCGATGTATACTTGCACGTACCCTGAAGATCCAGATTCATCCGCGTACAATTCATGACGCTCTGCAGCGGCCTCCGGACTCCAATCCTCATGACTAAACACAGGATTGAAGCATCGAGTCACCCCGTCAACAAGTGGATCGGATGAGGAAGGATCTTTAGCGAGCTGCTTTTCGACTTCAGGCTGGGATCGCAAGTCATAGACCGTGGTGATTCCAAGTGACTTGATAGTAGAGCGACCTGTGGGTGTGATATAGGAAGGGTCGGCACTACGATAAATGAAGTGATGGCGTGTAGAGCGTGAAGATGACGACGAGACAACAGGATAGCCTCCAATGGAACGGAAGTTGCTTATGCCTTCCACCACCACGAAAGGTGGTTCGAGCACGGTTGTCATTATACTCTTGTGGGTGTAATGTGCAGCGGTATGAGATATGGCTCGATCCTGAAGCTTTTCTGACAAGAAAACACCGAGTATGTTTAGAGCTGTGACGACATGTGACTGCGCTGCAGTGAAGATGGCGGTATACTTAAGAGCTCGCCTAGCCCTGATGTTATCGAGGTCTTCTCAGACCTGCACCGACCTTAACATGACCTTTTTCTCGGAGCAACCGGGTCATGAAAGTCGTAGAAAAGTGAAACAACTCGGCCCCGACCTGATCAGGACCTTGTGGTTGAAATCATCGGCTTTCGGCAAGACGATGGATCAGACCCTCGGGATGTAATCATCGGCCTCGGGCGACGCGATGGATCAGGCCGTATATGAAATCCCCGTTGAAAGTCATAGCCAAATTGCTTGTAATTACCTTGGTTCTCATTCATCTTGGCAATGGGACGAGTGAATAGTTCTTTATAAATGATCCCTGGGATAATATCCTGAAGGATCGACATAGAACTCTGCTAACTTGCAACCAAATACAATGCAGCTCGCGCTCAAGTCTCGCGTTCGCGATCTTGTCAATCGTATTTCGATTAAAAATGGCGACGTAGGATTTATGACATGTGCAGTGTACGATACGGCATGGGTTTCAATGGTGGCCAAGGAGGTCCAGGGTAAGAAAGTCTGGCTGTTCCCTGAGTGCTTTCATTATATAATGAACAAGCAGTTGCCAGATGGAGGCTGGTCATCATATGCAGCAGAAGTGGATGGGATTCTAAATACTAGTGCATCGCTCCTAGCACTAAAGGCGCATCAGAAGAATTCATATCAGATTACAGAGTATAGCAAGCAAGATCTCGAACGACGGATCCTTGCCGGCAGCGCATCGTTGCTCGCGCAGCTCCAGACCTGGGATGTAGAGAAGGCGGACCATGTCGGATTCGAGATTTTAGTGCCTACCATGTTGTCCCTGTTGGAGGAACAAGGAGTGGTTTTCGAATTTCCAGGAAAGAAACTGCTGCAGAAGCTCAACCAGATGAAGCTCTCAAAGTTCAAAGTCGAATACTTGTACTCTCCAATCAAGACTACGGCCCTCCATTCCCTCGAAGCCTTTGTAGGCAAGTTAGACTATGACAAGGTGCGCCACCACAAGACCTTTGGTTCTTATATGGGGTCACCTTCCTCCACGGCGGCGTGTTTGATGTATTCCTCCTCATGGGACGACGAGTCAGAAGATTACTTGAGATGGACCTTGAAAGACGGTGCTGGTCAAGGGAGTGGAGGAATGCCCAGTGCATTTCCTTCGACCTACTTTGAAGTCGCATGGGTAGGCAATTTTTAAAGATTTATATGTACGATTCTAACCCTGCTTTAGGTTCTCACAACTCTTTTAGAAGGTGGTTTCACTATAGAGGATATTGGCAAGGACCAAGCAGAACACTTCGCCGTACACTTGAAAAGGGTAATGGAAGAGCAGAAGGGACTTATGGGCTTTGGTAGGTCAAAAAGCAAGTGCACACATCCTTCTTAGCGCTAATCGATCTCTAGCACCATCTGTCGGAGTCGATGTAGATGACACGGCCAAAACGTTGCTCTTGATTAATCTTCTAGGTCACTCCACTTCTCCTCAGGGGATGCTGGATGAGTTCGAGTGTGAAACTCATTTCCGTACTTATCAAGCAGAGCGCAATCCCAGCTTCACCGCAAACTGCAATGCCCTCGTTGCCCTCTTATCTCTACCGAATTTGTCTGAGCTAGCTCCACAAATCGAAAGGGTGGCATCCTTCTTGAGTAAGACTTGGTGGGACAGCCAAGGCGCTATTGATGATAAATGGGTGTGTCTTATATTTTCCATTCTGTTGATGTAGGATTTTTCAACAGCACTTCTAATTTCTCCTCTAGAACCTTTCTGAATTCTACCCGTCAATGCTCCTAGCCGAAGCATTTTCAAACCTCCTCGAGTCTTGGGGCCGCGGCGACCTCTCCAGTATTCCGACTTCTCTCATCACTGACGAGATCGAAGTATCACTGTATCAAGTTCTATTCCGGACACTCATGTCACAGAATCCTAATGGATCATGGGGCCACGAAAACTCACGAGAAGTCACAGCATATGCCACTCTGACCATATCCAAGGCCTCAATATTGCCACTGTCCGAAGACATCCGCACACAGATCAGCAAAAGCATTGCAGCTGCTCAGCAATTCCTTCTCTCTGCCACCGAAACCGCCCCAAGCTATCTCTGGGTGGAAAAAGTTACGTATGGCTCAGAGGTGCTGGCAGAAGGTTATGTCCTGGCTGCACTTAATGCCTCAGCGAAGAAGCAGCAACTGCTATCAACTGACTTGGCTTCATATGTGTCAGTCCCAGCAGTAAAAATCGCCAAATTATCTCACGAGTGCTTTGATAGCCAACTTTTTCCCTCAAAGGAGCCTTGGAAATTGCAAGCTGTATATATGGAGAGCTCTTGTTTTCGTCCATATCTGCAGAAGCTGGTGAAAGATATTCATCCTGGCGGCTTAGAAAATGACAAGGCGGTTGAGGTGATTCCCTTTGCGTGGACTGCATACAACTATGTCGCAAAACAGACCTTATCAACGAGCAATCTGAGGAAAGAGATGAGAGAGTCACTACTTAGGCAAATTATCCCGAAGCTAGGAAACGGAAACGGAATGGAGATTGAAGAGATAGAAAGCCATGTGAAGCAGCCAGTTAACGGCCACTTGAGGATCAACGGTTACTCCAAAGTCAACGACCACTCAGCAGTCCAGAGCCACTCACTGACCAATGGTGATTCAAAAACAAAACCTAATGACGATTCGCAGAACGATTTCTCTTCCACATTGGAAATTTCCGCCAAAGTGACCCTAGCCTGTGTACGCGCCCTGAAAGAACCCGTCGCCGTCACTCATATACCCAATGAGCTCACCTACCTGCTCCCCGATGGCGCGACGAGTGACCTTCACAATACCTTTGTTCAGGGGACAGTAACATCAAGTACCTCTGTGAACGACCTGCTTGCATCAGCTGCAAAATCGGTCTTTACCTCGTACGATGGCTCTTTTGCTCAAGTTGTCGGCCCAGAAGTATCCTCTCGACTGGTGACAAATATTCCTGGCAGTGGTGCCTTTTATGAACTGGGTGCTTATATTCCTCCACTCAACGAGGTGTGGTTCACATCAACCTTCGCCAAGTAAGTGTGACATTGCTTTGTCCCGTTTTTTTAAATCATTAAGCATAGCTAATTCAATTCTACAACTCTCAGATATCCGAGCCCTGGCCAAATCACAGCATATAACATGACCACAGACAAGTTTCGTACCATTGATAAAGCGCCTTATGGGGCCGGCGGGTTCTATTTTGGCGATAGAGTCTACATTGGCAGTCTGTCGCCCGGCGCAGGTGTCATTGCTGTCAACCCAACCGATTTAAGTGCGACAACGATCTTCAACTCCTACTTTGGGCTCCCCATTTCTCTCGCGGACGATCTCGTATGGGTTACACTACCATCTGGCAAGAGATACCTGTACTTCACAAGCTTTTTCACAGCACTCGAGCCTGGCGCCTCAGTCCCAACTCTCGACCGGCCTGTAACTGTTCCAAATTGTGTCTGGCGCTGGGACCCGCAGGAAGAGGTGCTTCTACCAGTCATCAGCCGTCTGGATATAGCCATTCCAAATGGTATTCGTGTCTCTCCAGATCAGAAGACATTATATGTCACTGATAGTCTCAGTACCGGTGCCGGTGGTGCTGCAGAAGGAAACCAAGGCTATGCACCCACTGCAGGGCCCAACATCTACGCCTTTGAGCTCAGCGATGAGGGATTTCCCATCAACAAACGTCTCTTTGGCCTTGCGCGGTCGGGGTATCCTGATGGTATTCATGTTGATGACGCAGGGAGGGTGTGGACTGCTGAAGGCGAGGGGATCGTGGTGCGTAGTCCGGCTGGCAAGATACTTGGTGTCTTCAACGCTGCCGCATTTGGTATTGAAGCAAGCGATGGGATGCAGATTGCTAATTTTGCACTGGCAGGCGACATGCTCTTTGTCGCTGCCTTCGATTCATTGTACGCGGTTAAACTTGCGGAAGTTGTTGCAGTCGGACAGTGTTGAGAAAGAAGAGGACCTCGTTTTTGCTGGATTCAATCCGTATCTTTTGCCAGATACAAACAAGCCTTCATTGTGGAAGTCGACTCTGACTCATCTTGTTCATTCGTTGAAGAAAAGAAAAGAATCTTGCATGATCTCAATAGATGAAGAAAAGAAAAGAATCTTGCATGATCTCAATAGATGTAGAAAATCAAGTTTATCACAAACATGTCGTAGTTCAGTAGATATAGAAATTTAAATTACATTCATCACAAATATGTCGTCGTTCAATGATTTGAGGTTACTTCCATTATCTACTGGGCTTCAGTCGGAGAGTGACCTATGACAATTCATAATCAAGTTCTGTTAATACATTGAATACATAATCAAGTTCTATTAAAAGTCAAATCAAATTTTGGCAACACGCTGCATCTGGCATCTTAACAGGCCTGTCAATGAATATAAGCATAAATCTCCACTGAGCTGTATTCTCGTCTGATTTCTGGAGACATAAAATAACCCTAATTGGATTACTCAAGATAAATCGACTTGTGTTCAATGGGCCTTGTTTTTGCCCTTGTTTTTCATTACGAGCCGCCCTGATTAATTATGCGTACATACAGGTTTTATCCAGATCAGGTTATCTGCGTAGGATTAGTCCAAATTTCGGTAACTCGGTGATCCTTTCCAACTCTACGGTCCCGGTCCCGACCAACACCGAGTCTGACCGACGAGGCAGAAGAATTGCCAAGTCATCCTAGCGAGAGTCTCCTTGCTCGGATATTCCGATTAAAGGTCGAATGCAGCCAACCCAAAAGATAAAGTTCAAGAATGCTGTGAGTTGTCTTTAGATTCAGTCCAGTCTCCGTCTTCAACAGCTTAATTAGCAACTCACTACGCAGCCATGTCTACATTCCCTGAATTTTCCGTTCTCCTCCCACAACCAGAACCACAAGACGTCGAGGTAGTTACGGACTTATGCAACACTCTAGTATCTAGCAATCACATAGACTCGATGTCCGATGAGACAGCCAGCAGATTTCATGCAGATAGTGTCGGCCTCTTCTCGACAATCAGCAGATCCCATGCAGATAGTGTCGGTCTCTCTTCGACAACCAGCAGATCACATGCAGATAGTGTCGGCATCTTCTCGATAACCGGCAGATCTCATGCAGATAGTGTTGGCCTCTCTTCGACAACCAGCTGGCAGCCTGAGGAGCAAACTCATGATAAAGAAATGGAAATCTTCACAGATGACACTCAGCCGCCCAAGGCCAGCTTTTCCGTCGACTTGGAGGCGCTGAGTAAATGGAGTGAGGAGAAGGAAAATGTATGTTACGATTCTGCTACCGTGACATTGTCCAGGCGGACAGACTTATGCTAATCATGTATCTTACAAGGCTGTGAGGAGGCCATTTGACTACATTATCACCCTGGGGGGCAAGGCTTTTCGTAGCCAGGTCCTGTTTGCATTAAACCTTTGGCTGCAGGCGGACGAAGAGTCATGCAAAACGATTGATGAAGCCGTGGCCATGCTTCATAATAGCTCGTTACTGTGAGTCTGAGAGATCCATCTCCTCACTTTGGTCTTATAATCAGGTAGATTTAAGAAGTAAAAATAGCTGACTAATCTGTGAACGAATGCAGAATTGATGATATTCAGGACGAGTCCAAGCAGCGACGAGGCTCACTTTCGGCTCACGAACTCTTTGGGGTTGCTCAAACTATCAATTCTGCCAATTACATTTACTTTCAAGCCCAGGAGAAGCTCCGAAAGCTAGAGAACTGGCCGCAAGCCTTTACGGTCTTCAATGAGGAGCTGCTCAACTTACATCGTGGACAAGGCATGGAGCTCTACTGGCGTGACACGTTGCAACCACCATCCGAAGCCGATTACTTGCAAATGGTTGCGAACAAGACAGGCGGTCTCTTCAGATTGATCTTGAAGCTCTTAAAATGCGCCAGTAAGTGTGAATATGACCTGGGTCCTTTTGTTGATGTGCTTGGCATGATGTTTCAGATCTTGGATGATTATAAGAACCTTAAGGACGAAAAGGTAACTAAATTCACTTTTTCCATTCTGCTAAATAGAGAAGGCGACATACCTACTAATCGGTAACAATAGATGAGCGAAGAAAAAGGCTACTGCGAGGACCTAACTGAGGGCAAATTCTCATTCCCGATATGCCACGCCATCTGGACCAATGATCCGAGCAAGGGTGAGATCTTGGGGATCCTCAAATCGAAGACGACTGATAATATGGTTAAGTCGCATGTTGTGGACTGCTTGGAAAAGTCGGGGAGCTTGGAATACACAAGGATGGCGATGGAGACACTGTATGAGCGGGCGCGAGAATTATTGGATGGTATTCCCGAACGGAATCCAGCAATTGAGGCTGTCCTGGATAAGCTGATTCTTGGGGTCCGGGCTAGCAAATAGATAGCGGCCAATGTTTAGGGCTCTTCTGTTGTTGTTTAACCTTTGTTACCTGACGGTTTATAGACAGTCTGTTCTAGCCAGTATAGACAATAGTGGAAGTAATGCAAACTAGCGCAGTTTAAATGGGGTTTAGATTGAACTATCAGTATATACAAAGGGTTACAAAACGTACTATGTGTAGTATATACAAATAGCCGCATACAGGAAATATACTATTTGAACACTAAAACATGAATTTTGAGGATATACTCTTAGATTAGGCCAACTATTATAATAGATCTAAGTGAAATTACCCTATATAACCTTTAAGGAGAACTTATATAACTTTATAACACCCTAGTTCAGTGCAAATAGTATACTACTAGTTTATACAGTTTTTGAAGATATAAAACTGTTTATATCATTCGTTTTAATATTAGTGTAAACGCTGGGTATATACTATTGTATAGGTGTACTATTGCCTATAATGGTTCTAGCTCTTGTCTATACTGTTATCAGTAGATGCTACAAGTCGTGCAATTAACTCGGCAACTTGATTGACAAGTTTAAGAAGGATTCCTCTCTGCTTCTGCCGATGATGCAAAGCTATTTTGCATATTATTCCTGTTGATTGGGATGTCCGGTATATTCCTTACGTATAGCCTTCCCATACTTTATCTCTTCCGGCTCGTCAGAAGCTCGTCAGAATAATGGATCAGAAGGAGTAAATCCGTCCGAGGACCGAAGCCTGAGCCGATTACTGAGCGATTAAGAAGTCTATAATTATTAGATTTTAGTAAATCTAAAGTTCCACTTGCTCTTTCGTAAGCTCCCTCTTTCATTTATCAACCTGTGCTCTTCCATCAAGCTACTCACCCACATACAATGATTACATGATACCATTTCATCTCCCTCGCCTGTCACACGATGTGCAGATTGTGTCTATCATGACAAGGATCCTATCTCCTCCGACGTTGACCCGTGAACTGATTCTTGCTATTCATACCAACCTCAGCCTTCAGCGGCCCACTCCAGAGACTCACGAGAGAATTGGTGACCTTGCCATCTCACACGTTGAGCGCCGCATTACGAGTCTCAATGCAGGTGATTCAGATATATGAAACCAAACATAAGCCTAAATTGTCACTTCTCTAGAAGTGGCGTCACTCTTCGAGTTTTCACAAGATATCACCTATATATTTACACCAACAAGTCAGTGTCAAAGCACCTCGACCCTGTATCTACTATATTCATGGGGGTGGTGTGGTCTTGCTCAATCAATTTGCGGGCATCGATGTTTCGTTGACTTGGATCTCAGAGACAGAGACAGGTGCCATGGTCTTTCGAGATGAAGCTGTAGCATACGTGACTCAGTACTGGGCTTTGGGGTGCAGACTGAACTGCATGTGTACCCGGAGCGATTTCACAGGTTTGATCTGCTTGCTCCAACGTTGCACCTTGGAGCCC
The DNA here is from genome assembly GCA_026225955.1 of Clarireedia paspali. Taxonomy (NCBI): domain Eukaryota; kingdom Fungi; phylum Ascomycota; class Leotiomycetes; order Helotiales; family Rutstroemiaceae; genus Clarireedia; species Clarireedia paspali. The sequence goes on along the minus strand of JANGZZ010000263.1, from coordinate 18,966 downwards.
TTACGATTTCATCCCAGGCGGACCGGGTTAAAAGAATGCTTTCTTATAATGGACGGAATTGCCTTGATCATGATTGGAATTAGCTGTGCTGAAGAAAGGTCTCTATCTTGCTTCTTGCTTTTTATCTTCTACCTCCAGATTAAATATACATGCCATTGTGAAAGAGAATAGAATTACAAAAGAGCAAATACACATGAATGTGAGATTTTCAGCTCCTGGAAAGGGATTGCATTTGAGTCTGATCTGATCTATCTGAAGAACTAACTACATAGCAGCTTGAAGGAGGTTTATATCCTCAAACTGTGACAAAATCAAGTAATTCTAGGAGGTTCTGTAGCTTAAAAATAGAATAGAACTGAACAGCTGGCAATTGGAGATCATTGCTTAATTTGGGAATCCCCTCATATTCTCACAATGGATGGGAGTTCAATGAATTAAAGATAATTAGTCTCTGGTACATCACCCCATTTTATACACCAGTCGCCCCGAGATTTTCCCCTTCAGCATATCTTGGAAACCCTCATTGATCTGATCCAGCTCTCTAATCTCATAGACCGGTTGGATATTGTGGTCTGCAGCAACTTCGAGCGCTTCGGCCAATTCCTGCTTGGTGCCCTGGTTCGTTGCCACGAGCACGAGTTCTCGTTTGACCATATCCAAGATATCGACAGGAATACTAGCCTTGGGTACTCCAATAGCAATAATGCTGCCATGGTTTTGTGTTGCCCGGAACGCCAACTCGTATGCTGGAGCTGCGCCAGAGGCCACGATGGTGGCTGCAGCCTGTGGAATGTCGGAAATGGCTAATGTTGTCGTATTGAAAGCCTTGTTTGCGCCCGATTGTAAGGCGAGCTGAATCTTGTCTTCTGTTACATCAACTGGTGGTTATATTAGCATTAATTATCTGGGGTCGAGATAGATAATTTAGGGGAATGTACAGGCATTGACTCGATAGCCCATGGCTTTAGCATACATGATCACCAGGTGCCCTAACACGGCCGATGAGCACAGATCTTATAATAATATTATCCGTAGATTGAGTATACATACCAACTCCTCCACTGCCGATGATATTTACTGTTCTTCCACCGGGCAAGAACTGAGAAACCTTCCTCAACGCTCCGTACGCAGTGACTCCTGCACATAAGAGCGGAGCAGCGCTATTAGAGAGTATTAGTATCAGTATCAGTCGAATTGATAGGTAGAATTTTTCTGACAAGCCCAAGTAGGATTGTTGTGACTTACACCTCATTGGACAAAGTTGCTGGAATCTTTACGGTGGACAGAGGATCCGCAAGGCAGAACTCACTGAATCCGCCATACGGGCCCTTGAAACCGACGGCAGTCTTATTGGCGCAGAATCGATGGTTTCCACTTATACATTCGCTACATTCGACTTTGGAGACGGGCTTAGCTTACGTTGCGTGCAGATTCTCCCGAGTATATATGTAACATACGACATGTGAATGAGGCCGGCATGAAGCCAACGCGGTCCCCTTTTGCAAATCCTCTGACACTGCTGCCAACTGACTCCACTACGCCCACCGCTGTACACAGGTAGGGTTAATTAGCATCTATTGGTTTCCAGTGGTGTGATTCAGAGCATGAATCTACGTACGTTCATGACCTCCACAATAGGGCGTGACGGCGCCGACGACTCCCATCCAGCCCGCAAGATCCGAATTACAGAGTGATGAAGCCAGTACCTTGACCAGAATCTGATCGGGCGCGGGCACGGGGATAGGCAGTTGCAGGATCTGCAAAGGCTTATTGAACTAGATGCATTCCGTCAACGTCAGCTTGAGGCTTGCGTTTAGCTTGGGACAGATTTGTAAAATTTGCATACTTCTATAACCGTTGCCGCACGCATTGTGGCTATCTGAGAGGCCATGTTGTCTGTTGTCTGCTGGGGTATTGTTGGGCTGGCTACACAATTCTAAAGGCGTTCTTGACTTGGGATTAATCACCTGGTCAAATTCAGTATCCTTTAAAACTTATTAAGAGAGTTGTTATCTGAAGCGCATATAGATCTACAGAGTATGTGTTGGTGCTATTAAACTCGGGCGCCCGGTAATTATTTCGGACCTGATCCTACGGAGCCGAGCGACGGGGATGGACAAGACAAGTCGCACCACAAGTGCATACACAAGGGCCTGCAGGATGTAACTAGTAACTAGAATAACTATTATTAAAAAAAAAAACAAAAAAAAAAAACAAAAAACAAAAAAATGATGCCTTCAACGACTTCTAATATATTTGATCTTGTTCTTATCAATTAATCCACGGACGGCTATGATAAAAAATTGAATCAGATGGCAACCACAACCACTCCGCTCCTCGATCCCTTCTCACCACCCCAACTGGGCTGTTTTATTGACAATGTGGTTCGTTGGGCGCCCAAATAAGTTGATGAAGAAAAGACGCTGATCACGGTCATCACGATCATAGTATTTCCCAGGGCACGGCAAGCCATGGACGCTGTACAATCCGAAAGATGCCCAGCCCTTCCAGGAGCTCATAGGGGCCAGTGAAGCTGATGTAGATGCCGCTGTCTCAGCGGCATCTCGAGCATTCAAGACGGGTGAATGGGCTGCAGCCACTGGGGCACAACGTTCCAGACTCTTGAATCGGCTCGCCGATTTGATCGAAGAGAACGGGCAAGCGTTGGCCTACTATGAGAGTCTGGCCTCGGGTCGTCCATTCTCTATGGTCTTGCGTGGAGATATTCCTCGTGTTGCTGATGTCTTTCGCTGTACGTCTTGTATCCCAGCAGCATCACTCCTACTGCTTGCAAAACTCTGTCTGACCATAGCCCTCTCACCACATGTAGACTATGCTGGATGGGCAGATAAGGTCAAAGGTGACTCGTACCCACCAGAAGATGGCTTCTATAAGATCGTGGAGCAGAAACCGCTGGGTGTGTGTGCAGCCGTCACGGCATGGAATGGATCCCTGCATTTCTTAGCGTGGAAAGTTGCGCCAGCCCTTGCCCTAGGAAATACGGTCATTGTAAAGCCGAGTGAGAAATCGCCCCTTGGGACGCTGGCTTTTGGCTACCTAGTGCAAAGCGCTCGGTTCCCAGCTGGCGTCTTTAATATCGTTGTTGGTAAGCTTGAGCGAGGCATCTTGATACGGTTTTATCCTGACGAGACTGATGAAACGACGTTTAGGTGATGGCACAGTCGGTCATGCTATTGCAAGCCATATGGGCATTCAAAAGATATCATTTACCGGCTCTCTTGAAACCGGCAAGAGGGTCCAAGTAGCAGCAACAGAGTCCAACTTGAAGCGTGTGACGCTCGAGCTTGGCGGCAAGGGCCCAGCTATTGTCTTCGACGATGCAGACTTGGAGACGGCAGTCCTGTGGTCTGTTCGAGGCATCACTGCTAACAGTGGGCAGATTTGCGCTGCTACCTCACGTCTATTTGTTCATGAAAATATCGCTGATGCCTTTATTGCACGACTGCGAGATGCGTTTGAGGCCATTGCGGCTTCACTGGGTGCAGATCCACAAAAGCCAACGACAACCTATGGGCCATTAGTTGATAAGATGCAATATGAAAAGGTTCTCGAGTATATCAGCGAGGGCAAGAAGAGTACCGAGATGGTGATAGGGGATGCGCAGAATGCGACGACGGGGTATTATGTTGCGCCGACCATCTTCAAACACGCTGATCGCCGTTCGAAGATCTATCGTGAAGAGATATTTGGCCCTGTATTGTGTGTTGAGGTATTCAAGACAGAGGAGGAAGCACTAGAGATGGCAAATGATACCGAATATGGACTTTCCGGTAGGTCTACGTTTTGGTTCTTCCTATGACAAGTTTCATATCAAAATGTTGAACTACGCTGAATAAACTCATGTAAGGCTCGATCTATACGCAGAACATGAGCAGAGCCATTCGCTTATGGCGGCAAGTCGAAGCTGGTACCATCTGCATCAATTGTGCGACGATGGTCGGGCCCCAAGTCCCATCAGGGGGATTCAAGAGCAGCGGGATTGGCCGAGAGCTAGGCGAATATGCTCTACGTGGTTATGCCGAATCACGTACAATATGGATCAAGTGAGTTTCATCTTTCAGGCTCTATATAATAGAAGAGAGATACTAATACAAACCTTAGCATGAGTTGCTGAAAAGCGGTATGCAATAACATAAACTTAGTACTCCTATATGTGGAATGGTAATAGATTATAATTTTTGCGGTATGCGATAAGGTCTTCAGCGGATAGTACACTAAATGTACTGCTTATAGGCTTCGGTGGATTCAATAATAGGTGCAAATAATACTTGTACAACTATCTCAATTGACTTAAGAGTGCTAAGTGCTACTTATCTACAGTAGGAAGGACTAGCTATTTATATACTATTTAGGCCTATTACCTTAGGCTCTTCAGGCTATCCCTTTAGGCTTTATATACTTAAACTATAGGCGTCGCAAGCCTAGTACACAGGCTTCGCTAGCCTGAACTATTAACCTGGTTCCAATGTTACCCTAAGTCTGGCCCTAAATAGGCCCTACCACTGAATCCGTACCAGTGGTTCCAACAATAATTAAAAGAAGATCCGAATCAATATTTATTAAGAAAGCCGTACATACCGATAATCTATTACTTTCTTAGTCTTTACGAGTTATTAAGGGGAAGTAATCAAATCTTTATGCTATATATTTTAGATTCAACTTATAAGCGACGATCTTATAATTATACCCAACTTGCTTCAACTACTGCATGAGGTTTGAAATTCTAAATGAGTTAGATAAATTCAAGATAACATCTTTGAAGCTTGCACTTAGTATATCTAATCAATCGTAAATGGACGAATTTCAATGCGCCTCGCCTTTGTATACTCATCATAGTCTGCAGGCCAGCCCCGCTCTCATGTTTGCCTTAAATTCAACTTGCACATCAACGGTGGCTTATCCCAGACCAGAAAAGTTTTCTGACCTTTAATCCATTCCCTGCTCTCAGGGCATAACTCGATATCAAATTTCCATAACAACCTCGCTAGAATGGTGCGCATCTCATTATAGGCCAAATTCCTTCCCAGGCAGGCCCCAGGCCCTACAAGAAAAGACTGGAACGAAGTGCGGGCGTCATTGAAAAAGGGAGACTCAGAATCTTTGGATGCGGGTTCAAGCCAGCGTTCTGGATGAAAGCGGTCACCTTCAAAAAAAGACTCGGGACAGTGACTAGCTGCAAGACGAGACACGCCTACGCCCATCTATGGTTTAGACACATGTTAGCATCAGTTGGATATTTTACAGATGGACTGGGAAATTTTTATCAAGAACTTACTCCGCCCGGGACTTGATACCCAGCAATCTCGGTGATTCCAGGAGGAGTCAATCTTTGACTCAGGAATGGCGCTGGTGGGTAGAGGCGTAGCGCCTCATCCAAGCATGCCATCATGTATGTGAGTCGGGATGGCGTATTGGTAAAGTTGATATCACTCTCTGCCTTGAAAGCACTTCGTACTTCTTCGGTGACCTAAAACAAGGTTCAATACCTGGACATGCAGATCTTCAGAACGTAATGGCTCGTAGGAACGTACCTTACGCAGAGTATCTGGGTAGGTGCAGAGCAAATATGTAACACCCGAAAGCAGAGTTGCTGTGGTCTCAGAGCCGGCCATGATGAGGGTACTCGCAGTTCTTATAATCTCTCCCTCTGTCATAGATTGTTCCCCTTCTTCATCTTTATGTTTCAGAGCATATGAGATGAAGTCCTTTCGCTCCTCCATAGTACCTTGGGCGAGACGTTTCAGTACGGTCTTGCGACTATAATCCTTGTGAATCGTTCTAGACTTTCGCAATTCGGACGATGCAATGAGTCCAACAATCAACTTGCTGCCTGGGTAAGATGCAAAAGAGCGGATCACATTAAATGTGCGGATATTGTTGAATACGGATGAGACCCATGGGTGATACTCTCCGTTACTCAACGAGAAAAAGGACTCGCCAAAGGCTAGATCACTGATGATGTCGAAGGTAGTGAAGTTATACCATTTCACCATATCAACTTTTGCGCCACTCGTGGCAAGATCTGTAAGCTTGTCCATCAGCAGATCAATGTAGCCAGTGATCAAGCCTTCCTGCTCTCGTAGTGCCTTTTCGGAAAATGCATGAGAAAACTGACGGCGAATTCGAGCATGATCGGCATGTGTAGAGTTGATGATGTCTGCCGGCGTATCAGGCTTATCGTTCACAAATGCAAACCGCGGCCATTTTGCCAGATAGTTGGGGTGTGCGTAGATGTCTTTCCACGCTCTCTCGTCTCTAAATGATAATTCATCTGGGGATATGCGCACAACAGGCCCATATTTCTCATGAAGCTCACACAGTTTGTTATCAATCTCTCCGGTCGCGCAGGTAAAGTCTTTAAAGACATGGAACGCGGACCAGAGTTTAGGACCAGGAAACTTGCTAGCTGGGTGAAGGTAGGCATTGTAGAATCCAGTTCCTAGAGAGAAGGTGACGAGCTAGATACACGACTCGAGATCAGCTAAATCAATTATAGTCTCAGAGAGTCAACGACTTACACATGCTACCGCGGCGCCACAAAGGTAGAGAGAAAAATTGATGAAGGCGAGGGCGCTCTCCAACATGACGAAACGATGATGCTGCAAATGCGACTGCTGTGAGTAACAACACAAGACGATTTGAAAAAAAATTCCAGCGCAGTGTCTACAATAGTCCTCGGCCTCTAGGTAAGTGAATACTGGGCCTGTATATCGGCGAGTGAACCGGCCGACTCGGATGGATGGACCGAAGGATCATCGGAATTGTTCAAGCGATCACCCGTGCTCGCTTAAAATCATAATCGAATGAGTTTTAAATGGTATGATGGCTTAGGGAGCATCTCAATTTGGATGAAGTAGAAAATTTTAAATATACAATATTGATGATGGCTACTTCTACTAAGATGGAGAATGGTGCGCGCCATAAGCACGTAGAGCCCCTTTTCACTGGTCCAATCTTCCAGCCGCAGCGTACACTCAAAGTTATCGTGACCGGCGCAGGCGCATCGGGCTTACTCCTTGCCTACAAACTACAGCGTCACTTTGGTGATTTGGAACTGACGGTCTTGGAGAAGAATCCGGAGGTCTCAGGGACCTGGTATGAAAATGTAAGCGTGACTGAAACATACAACGCACTCGTAGTTGTAATCCATTGCTTATACAATAATAGACATATCCCGGTTGCGCATGCGACGTCCCGTCTCACTGTGAGTTAAATTGGTCCAAGTGACTAAATTTTTGTTCACGGTTGGCTTTAGGTTATTGTTGGTCTTTTGAACCCAAGACAGACTGGTCTGCAAACTACGCTGGCTCCTCAGAGATTCACCAATACTTCAAAGACTTCTGCACTCGCCATAATCTGCAGCAATACATCAAATTTGAGCATCAAGTCATTCGTGCTGACTGGTCAGTGGAAAATGCTCAATGGAATGTTGGCGTCAAAGACCTGCGCTCGAATACGCAACACTTGATCTCAGCCCAAGTGTTCATAAATGCGACAGGTATTCTCAACCACTGGGAGTGGCCAAGCATACCGGGTCTCCAGACTTACAAGGGCAAACTCCTACATAGCGCATCGTGGGACAAGACGGTTGACTTGTCTGGCAAGAGGGTCGGACTGATCGGCAACGGGTAAGAAGCTCCTCTGAGATCATCGCCTTTCAGTCATTGACATGAGTCAGGTCTTCTGGCATACAAATCCTACCTGCGATCAAGTCTCAGGTTGACAAACTCTTTCATTTTATACGCCAGCCTACATGGATAGCGCCACCGGTCGGCGAGGAATATAGAAAATATACGAGCGAGGACATGCATCATTTTGCATCTGACCCCCAAGCCCACCTCGAGATGCGAAAGCAGATCGAGCGTAGAATGAATGGAACTTTTGAAACATTCCATAAAGGATCCTTGATGCAGGAAAATGCACGCCAGCATGTGCGATCCTCGATGTTGACGAAGTTAGATGGTCATCAGCTCTCCAACCACCTGCTACCCAGCTTTGCTTTTGGGTGCCGTAGGCCCACGCCAGGTACAGGGTATCTGGAAGCGCTGTTGGATGAGAAGGTTGAGACAGTTATAGGCAATATTGACCGGATATCAGAGGAAGGAATTGTCACTGAAATGGGAGTCACGTATGAAGTCGATGTGCTCATCTGCGCCACTGGCTTCAACACCACTTATAAGCCTCGATTTCCAATCGTGGGGACATCTGGTCAAAGCCTCAGTGATGCCTGGCAAGTTGAAATAAATGCTTATCTCGGCCTTACAGCTCCCGACTACCCAAACTTCTTCATGACTCTAGGGCCCAACTGTCCCGTGGGAAATGGTCCAGTCTTGATTGCTATTGAGCACCAGGTCGATTACATGATGCAGATGCTGTCGAAATTCCAAAAGGAAAACATCCGCTCGTTCAGCGTGAGACAAGAGCCCACGAAAGCCTTTAATAGTTGGAAAGATGAATTCATGCAATATACGGTCTGGTCAGAAGACTGTAAGAGCTGGTACAAAGCCGGGTCAAAGAGTGGTCGAATCGTAGCTCTATGGCCCGGCTCGACGTTGCATTATCTCGAAACCATCAAGACACCGCGCTATGAACACTGGGCATGGGAATACCAGAGAGATACGAATCCATGGGCATTTCTAGGCAACGGACACAGCACTGCTGAGAAGCGCCCTGGAGGAGATCTAGCATGGTATATACGCTCCCACGATGATTCTTTGGTAGACCCTTGTTTGAATTCACTGTAGTTAATAGTGTAAATAATATAAAATAATATAGTTTAAAGAGAGTTTAAATTGAACTATTAGTATATATAAAGAGTTATAAAATATACTAAGTATAGTAAATATAAATAATTATATATAGATAATTATTATAACCCCAGATTATATAGATACTTAAAGACTTTAAACTTAGAAAGCGAAACTTATAATTATAACTACTATACTAAGATTAATACTAGGTATTAGAATTAATAGTATTCTCTTAATAGAAATCTATTAGTAGAACTCTACTAATAAAACTATATTAATAAGTACCTTTAGTAGAACTTTAAATAAAGATAAATATATTTAGTAGAATAAAAATAAAATAAACTAATTATAAAATAGATTATTTAATAAGTATATAATATTCTATTTATTTCTATTTATTCTATCTAAGTAGAAAGTGATAAAATTAATAAGATAATAATAATATAAAGATTTATATAAATAAATAGTTTTCCTATAATATATAAAGCTTTATATTTAATTTAATTAATTAAATTCAAATTATTACTTATATTTATTATTATAATTATAATCAATTTATATTATAACTATTATTAATAATAAACTTTATAATATTATTATATAACTTTATTATTACTTAGTAATTAAAATTCTAATTATAATAATTTATATATATTAAGTTTATTATATTAGTAATCTTTGTATATATTATACTAATCTTATCACTTAATTCTCAGGATATCACTTCTAATAATCAAGTAGACCTTTAAATATACTTAGTATATATATATTTTAAGTATATAATCTATATAACTACTATATATATATAAGCTTTTAAAGCCTTTCAACCCTTTTAACTCTTTAATTATTAATTCTAAGAATAGTATAATTTTATTCTTTATTAAATTCCTATAATATATTATTATATTATTAATAATTTACTACTAATCCTTTTAACTAACTAATAGCTATTTAAATAATACTTTACTTCTAATTCTTCTTATCTAAGAAACTACTAAAGTTATTAAGAGAAGACTTATTCTATTAAATAATAATATAAGTATTATTATTATTATTATTATCTTTATCTTTATTTCTACTCTTTTACTTTCTATTTATAAATCTTATTTATCTTTCTATCTTTCTTATATATTCCTTATACTTTTACTTCTATTAATTGATTTTATTTAATAATATATTTTCTTCTTAAGATACTAAATATAATATATTTAAAAAGAGTATTAAGATATTATAATAAAGCTTTATACTTAATATAATTCTCTTTATAAAGTATATTTATTTTAAAGACTTTAAGAATATTAATAATAATCTAAAAGCTTAGTATATTAATAATATTAATATAGATTCTAATATTAATATAAAAAAAAGAAATAAAGGAAAAGATAAAATAATAAATCTTTTATCCTTTTAATTTCAAAATTAAAGCTTTATTTTATTTTTAATAAATAATAAGTTAATTATATTAATTATATTAATCTTAGAATTATAAATATAAATTAAAGTTTAATAAAAATAATTAAAATTATAATAAATTTAAATTATTAAATTAATCTTTATTTATATCTCTTTTAATATTATTTTTAATATTATTATTATTTTCTTTTTAATATCTTTTTAATAAATATAATTTATAAAAGATTAATTAATTCTTTTTATTAAATAATTAAAGTTTATTATTAAACTAAGAGTTTTTAATAAATAATTATTTTATAAAATAATTAAGTTACTTATAAATAAGATATTTAAATAATATAATTTTAAATATAATTTAATAACTTTATATATTTATTTCTAAATAACTAATAATATATATAACTTATTTACTTATATATATTTGATTTATAATCTCTCTTTATTTAATACTAATTTAATTTAATCCTCTTAAGTTATTAATCTTACTAATAAACTTAATAATAGTTTTAATATCTTTTTATCTTTTTAGAAATATATAGTTTTTAGTAGACTAGCTATATATATTTACTTCAATAAATACTAAGTTTATAAATATATAAATAATTAAGTTGAAAATATTACTCTTAATTATCTTAAAAGATTATTTTTATAAAAGCTCTCTTTAACTATAGAATAATTAGTTAATAAGTTATATTTACTTTTCTATAATAATTCTAAATTTATCTTTATTAAAAATAAGTATTATATATTATTTATAATTATTTCTAGACTATTATCTTTATTCAAAGAGTTCTATTAATAACTCTTTATTTTAACTTTTATTAATTTAGTTAATAAGGAAATAATCTATAAAAACCTCTTTTATAAACTTATTAAATACTATTAAAATCAGATTAAGAATATCTAGTATCAAACTATTATATTATAAGAATTAGTCTAATATTTAAACTTCTTAGAATAATAAAATAATATTAAGAAGTTATTAATACCTCTCTAATCTATTTATATTATTATAATATCTACTTCTATATATTATCCTACTAGTTTCCTAATCAAAGTTAGTAAAGAAATTATTACTAATTAGATTAGTTACCTTCTACTAAATTATAAAATTAATCTTAACTACTTTACTTTATTAGCTTTAATTAATTCTATTATTAATAAAATATTTTTTTACTTTATACTAAAAAATACTATATTTACTTTTCAAAGTAGATTAAAAGATAATCTCTTTTTTAAAGATACTTCTAATTATTTTTATAATACTACTTCTTATTATATTAATACTATTGATATTAACTCTTTTAATTAAAAAGAGGAATATCTTAATATTATAAATAAATAAAAGTAAGAAGATAAATATAAAGAAAAAACTATTATTACTATTTATATAATTAATAATTAAGTAAAAAACTATATTTAATTAAAGACTTTTTATTAAATAAAATAAAAGATATAAGATATTTAAATTTAATTAAATTATTAAATAGAAAGTATATAATATTCCTTTATATATTAATAAGAAATTAATATTTATTTTAAATTAAAACTTTTATTAACTTTAAAGTAAATAACTTTACTTTTATTAATATTATATTCTTTAAAATATTTAACTTAATTTAGAAAATTATAATAAAAAGATTAAAAATACTTTTATTAGTTAAAAGATATAATAATAAAAAAGATTAAGAAATCTTTTATTATATTTATTTAAATCTATTTATTAATAGTTGATTTTAGATTTATACTTTCTTTTTAATTATTTACTTTATATACTTTATAATCTTTAGAAGAATATAGTTATTTAAAAACTAAATTCTCTTCGATTATAAATAATATAAACTATATTAGTTTATAAATTTACCTTTTAATTAAATATACTCTCGATTTATAATATATATTTATATTAATCTAAATCTTTATATAATTAACTATAAATATTAAAAGAATATAGATTAATAAGATTATTAATTAAATAAATACTAGAAATAATAAATTAGTATTAATTAACTAAATAACTAAGTAATTATCTTAGTAATTATATTAATAATATTATAATATATTAAAGTAAAAGAAATTTTATTCTATTTATTAGTTTAAAAAGTTAAATTAACTTTTATTATAACTACTCTATTAATTTTATAATTATCTAAGTTTTATAGAATATTTTTAAAAGATCAAGTTTATATATTTAAAATAATAGAAACTATTTTTAAAAGTGAATAATTAGTATAACTTTTAATTATTACTAAAAAGTTTAAATCTCTTTAGAAACTTTAAATAAATTATCTAAAAAAGATTATCGATCTATATATAATCTTTAAAGCTATTTTCTATATACTCTATAATCAAGATAACTAGTATAAACTAAGTACTATCTTGATTTATAAAATCAACTAATTACTTAAAGATTAATAAACTAAATAAGAAAATAAATAAACTACTCTCTTATTATTTAAACAATTATATTCTATCTTCTAGTTTTAGTTAACTATTATAATCTCTTTATTTAAGATTAATACTAAACTCTTAATCTTTAATAAATATTAGGAATTCTTAGTTATATTCTTGAAATCTAAATCGAATACTTTTCTATTTTATTAATTTTATAATTATAAGATTATTTTAGAAGAAGATATAAAGAGTAAACTTTATTATAATCTACTATATAAAATATTGATTAAGAAACTCGAGACTATTAAAGAATACTTTACTAAGAATTTAATAAAAGAATTTATTAAACTAAACTAAATTCTATTTATTATTTTAATTCTCTTTATTAAAAAGCTAAATAGATTATTATATTTTTATATTAACTTCTAGATATTTAATATATTTACTTATAAAGATTACTACTTATTATTACTTATTAATAAAACTCTTATTTATATCTCTTATATAAAAATCTTTATTAAACTAAATATCAAATAAGTATTTTATTATATTAAAATAGATTTAGTTTTAGAAAAGTATATAATATTCTATATATATTATAAAGTTTATAAATATAAAGTTATATCTTTTAAACTAATTAATAGCCTTATTATATATTAATATTATATAAATAATATTCTCTTTGATTATTTAGATATTTTTTATATTATATATCTTAATAATATCTTAATTTACTCTAAAGATATATTTGAATATAAAGTTTATATTAAACTAATCTTATAGTATCTTTAAAATATTAGATTATAAGTTGATTTTAAGAAATATAAATTTAATATTATTTATACTAAATATTTAGAATTTATTATCTCGATTAATAATATAGAAGTAGACTTTGAGAAGATTATTATAATATAATAATAAGTTTATTCTTTGATAATAAAAGATATATAGTTATTTCTTAGATTTTATAATTTTTATAAATATTTTATTTATAATTTTAATATTATAACTAAACTATTTATTAACTTAATTAAAATTAATACTCTATTCTACTTTAATAAAGATTATTAATTAGCTTTTAATATACTTAAATATATATTAATAAATATATTATTTCTTTAATATTATAACTATTTACTTCTTTATATATTAGAAATAAATATATTAGATAATATTATAATAAATATACTTTTATAGAAATATAGTAATAATTAACTTTTTATAATATTCTTCTTAAAGATAATATAACTAACTAAGTTGAATTATAAAATATATAATAAAGAAATACTTATAATTATTAAATTATTTAATAACTAGTAAACTAAGTTTATATCAACTTTATATTAGATTTATATTTATATAGATTATAAAGTATTAGAATACTTTATAATTACTAAGTTCTTGAATATATAATAAACTTAATAAACTAAATTCTTTATAAACTATAACTTTTTAATTATATATTATCTAAAAAAGAATAATCTTTTTATAAATATACTAATTTATAAAGTTAATAAACTATTATTATAAAATAAATAAAAAAAGTAAAATAGATTATAATAACTTTTATATAATAATTAAATTAATTTAAAGATCTTTAATAAACTATTAATTAATATTATTATATTTAATATTTTTAATTTCTTATTATTTTTAATTCTCTTTATTAACTATCTTTTTAAAACTAATTATAATTTAAAGAGTTTATAAAGTTTAAAAGTTTAAATTATTTATAATAATCTTTATTTAACTTTTAAAGATAATCTTTTTATATATAATAATTATTTTATTATTTTTAATATTTAAAATCTTTATATATTATTTATTTATAAAATATATAATTTTATATTAATTATATATTTTAATATTAAAAAGATTATTTTTTTATTTATTAAATTATATTATTAATATAAATTAGTTACTTTAATATATATATATATTTATAATTATTATACTTATTATAAAAACTTAATTCTTTATAATAAGACTTTAAAATTACTTTACTTTTTACTAATCTTTATATATATATAAGAATATATTATAATAGATTATTATAACTTTAATAAAAATAAATATAATTTTAATAATATCTTAATTATTATTAATTATCTTAGTAAATAAATAATTATTATTCTATACTATAAAACAATTAATACTTAAAAATAAACTTAATTATATCTTTAATATATCTATTAATACTATAACTTACTTATAATAATACTTTCTAATTATAACTTATAGTTTATATTTATTTTTTAAAAAGAGTTTAATAGTATTTTAGAAACTTAGATTAAACTTTTAACTATTAACTACTTATAAATAGATAGTTAAACTAAGATTTATAATTAGTATTTATAAAAAAAACTTTAACTTTTTATTAACTATTATTAAAATAATTAATCTGAGTTTTTACTAATAATAAATTATACTTAGTTAATTTTACTTTATATATCTCTAAATAATATAAGTTTATTCAAGATACTATATAACTAAGAATTATAATATATATAGATTTAAAAGGAAACTAATATATTATAACTTATAAATAACTTTAATATTACTAATATATATATATATATTTAAAGGAATTTAAAAGTATTAGAATATATTTATTAAATAATTAAGAAAGTTTAAAAGTATATAATTTAAATTATAAATATATTATATTATTTTATTAACTTTAATATTAATAATTATATTTAATTAAATATAAAATATCTATTTATTTAATAACTTTCTAAAAAGCTTGATTTTCTAATAAATAAATATTTTAAAATCTTTATAAAAATTAATTATTTCTTTAAATTTAAATTATTTAAAATAATAAAGATATACTTTATATTCTCTATTAATAAATTAAAGAAAGTTTTAAATAATTTATTTTTTAGATAAATAAATAATCTCTTATTATCTATTAATATTATTAGTAAAAAGGAATAAAAAGTAAAGAAGATTTTTATTTATTATAAATAATACTAATCTCTAGAATACTATATATAATAATTTAATTATAATACTAACTTAATATAATATAAAGTGTTTAACTTCAAGATAATATTATATTTATTTAATATATTCTACTTAGAAAATCTCTTTTTATTTAATCTTCTAATACTCTTTTTAAAGTAGTTACAATTATATTAAATAAGAGAAAATAATTATAAATATCTCGAAAGTGATTATCTTATAGCTCTAATATAAAGATAATAATTTTTTAAACAATTGAATATATAGTTATAAAAGGATATATAATAGTTTCAATTTATTTACTATATTTATTTGATTTTATTATATTTAACTAATATTCTTATACTTATTAATTATTCTTATTAGTTATAATTAGTAGACTTAAGATACTTGAGAATAAGCTTTTTTAAAAAGAAAAGTAATATAATAATCTATATATATTAAACTTATTATATTAATAATCTTTATATATATTATATTAATCTTATTACCTAATTCTTAGAATATTATCTTTAGTAATTAAATAGACTTTTAAGTATATTTAGTATATATATACTTTAAGTATATAATCTATATAACTATTATATATATATAAGCTTTTAAGACTTTTTAATCTTTTTAACTTTTTAGTTATTAATTTTAAAAATAGTATAATCTTATTCTTTACTAAATTCCTATAATATATCGTTATACTAATCACTTCTATATAACTTAGAAAATAAATATTTATAATATTTTAAATATTATTATTATTTTTATATATCAAATTAATATCTTTATTATATTCAAATCAAATAGTTAAATTAATATCTAAGTTATTATTACTTTAAAGAATTAATAAAATATAAAAGATAATATTAAAATAGATAAACTATATAAAATTATAATTTTAAAAACCTTTAAAATAGTTTTACTAAATAAATATAAAGATAATTATTATAAACTTGAAATATTTCTATTCTAAATTAAAATATATATTATCTTTAATTAAGATAAATTTAATTAACAATCTATAATAAATAATTAAACTACTTTATATTTAAAAGAAGAAATAACTAAATAGATCTAATTATATTTATAAGACTTTTTTAATAAAAAACTAATAGATTATATATAATTTATTAAAATTATTTTTAATTTCTTTAAAGAATTTAAAATAGAAATTTATTAAATATTTAATATTATTAATAAAAAAAGAGTTATAAAAGAAAAACTCTATAAATTAATATAAATTAGATTAATTATAAAATATATTATTAAATTTAAATACTATATAAATATTATAAAATAAAGAGATAAAATAATTATAAGTTATTATTATAAAGAGTTTAAACTAATTATTAAATTTAAATTAGAAAGATTTATTAAATATAATAATTTAAATACTTTTATTAAAGAATCTATCTAAATAGATAATATATTATATAAATATTAATAAAATAAATAAGTTAAGTAATTTTAAAAGAATAAAGAATATTATAAATCTAATTAATTAAAGAAATATAATAGTAATTATAATAACTTAATATAAATAGATATTATTATATTTTATAATAATCTTTCTTAAAAAGAAAGAAACTATAAATAAGAAAAAAAACTTTATTTCAAATATAGATTTTAAAGTTATCTAATAAGAGATTATTAAAAGAAATCTTAAAGATAGAAATTAAAAAATATTAGAAAAAAAAAAAGATAATTTAATATATTAATAGAAAAGAATATTTAGAATATATCTAAATATCAAATTAATATAATAAGTAAATAATTAAAAGATTAAAATAATAATTATATATTATTATTATAAATAATATATTATAATAATTATTATTTAATATATTAATTAAAAAAAAATAATATAAATTAGTATTTTAAGAAACTATAAAGAAAAAGAAACTAAATAGATATATTTAAATAATAATTAAAAGATATAATATATATTTTATTATAAATAAATAAAGAATAAACTATTAAAGAAAAAAATAATATATAAAAAATTAAAGTTTAAATTTATTTAAATTAAATAGTTAAATATTATAATTATATTAAAAACTCTAAATTTAAAATAAATAAAATCTATATATTAAAATATATAGATAATAAGTATTTTAAATAGAAATAGTTTGAAATAGAAAAGATTTATTAAAAGTTCTTTAAAATAAATTTCAAGGATATAATATTTTAAATTAAATAAAATTAAGTTATATTCTAATATTTAAAAAAAATATAACTTTAATATTAGATTGAAAATAAAAAGAATATTTATATAAAATAACTAATTATATAGTTTTTAATAAAAGGTTAAATATATTATATAAAGTTAATAAATAATAAAGTTAGAATATAATAGAATATATTAATTATAAAACTTTATTATAAAATACTTTATATTAATTAAAAATAATTTACAAAGTTATTTAAAAAGTTAATTAAAAAATATAATAATTCCTTTATATAATATATATAAATAAATAATTATTTTAAATAATAATAAATTTAAAAGTAATAGAAAATTTTATAATATTAGAAACTACTACTTTAATAAAATTATAAACTTTTAAAAAACTAATTCTATATATATTATATCTAATTAATAGATAGTTAATTATAAGAAATAAATTAATTTAATATAAAATATAAGAATTTAAAATATAAATAAGATAATATTCTAAATAAATATAAATAGATTTAATTTTATAAAAAGAATACTAAATAATTTTAAGAATATTATAATTAATATATTATAATCTATATATTAATTAGATTAAAAAGACTTTAAAGTTAAATAAATATAAATATAAAATAAAGTTTATATAAAGTTTTATAGAATTAATATTTTAATTTAAAAAGTAATAAAAAAAGTTATTTATATTAAAAATAAATAATATTTTAAAGATTAAATATTTAGTCTAAGATCTTTTATTAAAAAATATATTAATAAAGTATTAGAAATATATAAAGATTTTTAAAAAAAGATTTTAAAAGAATATTTTATTAAAATATTAATTTTAAAATTATAAAATAAAATTAAAAGAAAGAAAGAAATTATTATTTTTATTAATTATATTATTATTAAAAAAGAAATTTAAATTATTTTATAAATACTTTAATAAAAATTTAATTAAAAGATTTATTAAAGAATCTTCTTTATTTATAAAAATATTAATCTTCTTTATATTAAAAAAAAGAGATAAAAAAAATAAACTTATTATTAACTATTAAAAGCTTAATATTATTATTATTAAAAATTAATATTTATTATTATTAGCTAATAAATTATAAGATCGAATTAAGAAAATTAAATATTTTATAAAATTGAATTAATATATAAGATTCAATTTAATTAGAATTAAAGAAAGTAATAAATAGAAGATTATATTTTATATTTAATATAGATATTATAAATATTAAATAATACTTTTTA